>VDFB02000363.1:24108922-24159120 GCA_007258455.2 Sequoia sempervirens
GATAGACAGAAGAAGTATGCTGATGCTCATAGAGTCGATCGACAGTTTGCAGTTGGTGATCGGGTGTTCCTTCGAGTGTGCCCACAGAAGAGCCCAATTCATTACGGAAAGGGTTCGAAGCTTGCGCCTCGCTTTGTTGGACCCTTTGAGGTGTTGGAGCGGATTGGACCTGTTGCTTACCATTTAGCTTTGCCAGCCAGTTTGTCGCAGATCCACAATGTATTTCATGTTTCTGTTCTTAGACCATATTTTCCTGATGTTACTCATATTTTGGATTGGAATGCTCTTCAGGTTGAGGACGGGCAACTGGCACTCGAGCCCGTGGCCATGCTTCAGCGTCGGCAACTTATCCTTAGAGGCAAAGAGATTGATAAGGTGCGGGTTCAGTGGGACCCGAATGATGAGGCTTCAGCTACTTGGGAGGATGCCTCTCGTATAAGGGATTCTTATCCTTATCTTTTCACTGGCTTCTAGGAGTAAGCCGAATTTTAGGGGGGGAGGATGTAATACCCCTCATGTTACTACTTGATTCTTGACATTCTCTGTGGTTTTTGTTTGGCACATTGTGGTTTTGATGGTACTGTTGATATCATGTTGTGGTAGCTTAGACTGTTACTGATTATATACTCTTATGATGCCATGGATATTATGATGATATTTTATTATGATCATTTGATGAAATTATTTGGAATTCAGTAGACTAGAAAATAGTAATTGATGATATTAATGCAAATTAATGTAAATTTATAATGCTTTATATGATGATATGTTTTGGTGAGGGGACAGGTAGCATCACTCATTCGCGAGCGCCCTGCTACACTGTGAATCCTTCTCACAATGCTGTGTAATTGATTATATGTATGTATATTGTATATCACCTTGTTGGATGTAGGCTTTGCAGGAATAAGACTCGATTCCACCTATTTCGATAGGTCTGGGCGAGCAGTGAACCAACCCAATGGCAGGAAGTTGAATAAAGGTGACATGAAAGTAACTCCGTTCCAAGGTGTCAATAGTCTTGTACCTTCTTGGTTTGTGCGTCTTGGTCACATTCATTTGTGTTATTGCATTGGTCTTTGTATGTTATTGTGATTTTATAATTTATTTAATGTGGTGTATGATTTTATATCGTGATTTAAAAGAATTAAGCAATTAATAAATAAAAACATAAAATAATAAATAAATGAAGTAATGGCTAAATATGAGTAGTAGTAGTAAACATATTACATTTATTTTAAATCCTACAATGGTTGATTTTAATTATTTTAATAGGAAAGTAATTATTTAATAAAGTAGTGTGGAGATGATGAATATATATATATATATATATATATATATTATAAATAAAAGTTCATTTTTGTGGATTTAAATTTATTTAGTTTAAATCAAATGTATGATAAAAGAAAATGAAAATGAAATATGAAAAGAAGCAGCAAAAGGAATTAATGATTAAATATTATTTGGATTTATTTCTTGAAATGTGACCTCTAGTATTCACGGGAAGAGGAAATTGAAAGGGTTTCCTGGGCATGGATTTTAATAAGGGGTTTTCTTTGTTTGAGGGGATGGTTTTTTTCGAAGGCTGGAGAAATTTTGCTTTCAATCATTTTCTGTCCTTGGGTTCTTTCTCTGTTTTCTGGAGAAATTAGTGAAGAGGAAGAAAGACTTGGAGCTGTTGCTGGAAAGATCGGCAGCAAGGAATAAGCTTCTACAGTTTTCTGCAAGCGAAGGACGCCAGGTTCTTTTCTTTAAATTATTTATTCTCTGTTAAAATAGGAATTGTTCCCTCTGAATGAAATTTGTATCTAGGGTGAAAATCAAACAATGGTAGGAAGAAAATCTATTGGGGTTATGGTTTAATCAAAGAATATTTAGCTAGGAATTGGGAATTGTTATTTGTTAAATGAAATTTCTGTGGGGTTCTGGGTTTTGTTTGAAATCTGGAAATGAGCAAATTTCTTTCAATTAACTTCTTGGATTATGATGATATTCTCGATATACCTGTATGTTACAAAAATATTTCTCCTGTTTCAGGGAATAGTGATTATTTTTCCTATTTTTGAAATTGTTCAGATTCTTGTATATATGTATATATATATGTATATTAGATATATATATATATATATAAATATATAAATATATATATATATACATATATTTATATGTATATGTTAAAATATGGAATGAAAAATTAAAATTTATTGAAACCCGTGAATTTAATTTCCGTCGGCACTGTACATTTATTTTTGTGTTGATTTTATATATTTATATTGGCTGTGTGGGGGTTCGGCCTTGGCCGTACCCACCACCCCGCCACCGGACCATGTGACAGTCTGCGGACTGTCCACGGCAGTCCGAAGCAGTCCGTAGACTACCCACCGCTGGGCGACGTCTATTTCCGTGCCGGTGTATGGGTTTAAATGCCCATTCAAATTTGTATATATTAATTTTATAAAGTGGGAATTTCTATTTTATGTATTATGCGAAATTTACTTTTATAAATATGTTTTATATATATTGCAAAATTTACTTTTATAAATATATATATATATTTATATTTATATTTATATTTATATTTGTATATATGCTTATTAACTCTTTTATTCAGATTTCAGTTATTTAACTGTTGCTGTAACCATTTAATTTAGTCAGTAAATATTTTGTTGCTTTTTCTGGTTAAAATTAAATACAATCTGGTTATATTAGAAATAATAAAAAAATAGAAAGAAATTTGTTTCTTTTGTTATTGAGTTATTAAGTTACAACTTTGAGAGGATAATTTAGTAGAGAAATCAATTTATGAATATATGACAGTTTATTTCTGGTTTTAGTATGAATATATTCTAGGAATGGAATTTATTATGGAATCTATTTTGGAATTAAATAAGTTGTTTCTTTTAATTTTATTCTTGATATTGAGTTTTGTTGAATTGTTGGGTTTGGGACATTATTAGTTCATTGATGTGGGAACCCGTTTGTGTTAACACTTTAGTCTTCCAAAGGATCAAGATTTTATTGAATTGATATCTTTTCATCTTGAGTTCTGTTAAGTTATGTGTTATATGTGGGGTGTACTGAATTTTGAGATTATGTTATGATATGTAATTTGCGAGATGAGTTATGCCTCGTATAATATTTTGTTGTTGCATTTCGATGTTCATGATTGGCATGGTACAACCCCTGTTTCTTTTTGGTATTGGTTGGGTCTCTAGGGAGAGTGGCTTCTCGTGGGGGCCGGCGCCCTGTTTAAGGGGAAGGGCTCAGGATAACCCACGAGTGAGTTAGTAAACAAGTGAAAATCTAATAATTAACTTAGGAGGGTTGGGTAGTAATATCATTAAAATATTTTAAAATGGATGACTCATCTTCATTAGTGCTTTCGCAGACTAATGGAAGGCTGAGAAGGCCGTGGTTGGCAAGGTCGTGACCTCGTCTTCACGAGAGGTCTACGGCTCCGCATGAGTCACCTTATGGGCCGACGCCTCCAGTTGGGAGGAAGGGCACAGGATAGCCATAGATGGGGTCTGGCACCTCCAGTTGGGAGGAAGAGCCAGGATAACCCATGTAGGACTATGCGATGACACTCTCCCCTAGTTGCCCATGTGTTTTACTTCAGTGTGTTCCTCTGGAAGTAGGTTATGGGAGTTAGTTTAGATTGTTGTTTGAATTGATTTAAATTGATTTATGATTATCGTTTTAATATATCTTTAGTATGCTTTGTGGTCTTGTATGATCTCATATATATTTGATTTACGATCTTGTATCTTTATGGTACTGTGATATGATGTTATTGTTGTTCATTATAATTTGGAGTATTGTATTATGGATCTATGTTGGTACTTCTTGTATGTTTGTACTTCTGTTGTCAGTCTTGGTCGGAGTTACTTCTCTGTCACCTCTTAGCACGGGGGTGGTCGGGTGGAATGCGCTCCGCACACCGTTGGGTTCCCCATAAGTGTTCATTGGCTTCAGTCTCATCCAGTTGAAGATTTATTCCAGTTGATCTCCTTGTATTTTGATAATCTTGTATATTGTATTCTTCCCACATGTTTGGGAATCATGATGTAACTATATTGATATGATGTAAAATTTGAAAGATGTTGTAATGTAGTTATCTACTTTGAAACTTTATTTGGCTATGTAATTTCTCATAGGTTTATCTTGTGATGGAATCTATGTATATATATATCTAATGTTGTCATTTATAGTTCCTTTTGATATCTTATGAGTTGATGTTTAGTAATGTCTTTTTTGGATGTGACCTCGTGTGCCCCAAAGAACATAGTTGATTATGTTATTTGTATGTATATGATCATTTAATATTTAGTATGTCGATTATTTGTTGTTCCTTAAAAAAAAATATATATATATATTTGTGTTTTTTTTTTATGTGGTTGTTCTTTGGGGCTTGCACGGCGGGCGTTACATATCTTCTATCTCATATGGCCCTGATGGGGATGAAGGTTGTTGTGATGGTGTAACTTGACTTCTTAGATCAAATTCTAAAGGATTTGGATCACTTGAGGTAAATGTAACTTTTGTTTTCTCCATGATTCTCTTGTGTTGTGATCTCGTCTTTACCATAAATTTTGTGTCACCTTTGGGAGATTTGTGTTATGATTTGTCATGTTTGAACTCTCTAGTTGACTCAAATCTAGGTAAAAGGGACACTCTAAGTCTTTTTGGAGCAATGGTGATAATGGGGGATGAAAAGGTGAGTGATATGGGAAGTGATCTTTGCAACCGTTTTGGGACAACACTTTTGACTTGAGTTTGATGTTTTGATGTTGGGATAAAGGATGTTGAACTTGTAAATCTTTATGGTAGTCTCGTGACCTTCAAGATAAACTAGTTCAAAGATGATAAATAACTCCACTATATGCATGAAAAAGGATACATTTCACATACAGAATAGCCAAGTTAGGGGGTTGGTTTGATAGATGTTCAAGTCACAAAGTGTTGGTGTATTTGATTTTTTTTTGCAAAGATAGGTGAAGTGGAGGTTGAAATTTTTATGAAGGGGTGAATGAGATGCTTTTGACCCAATGTTGACTTAAGGTGAACCTTTGGTTTGACAAGACCAAGGTAGTGAGAATGATGCTAAACCTCTAAAGTTTTCAAATACTAAAAGACTAATGTTGACTTAGATGAGAGGATAGATGAGGATGTGTAAACTTGTTCGGTTCCTCCTAACTTGTGCATAATGGTTTCTCAACAATAGGTTGCAATTGTGATAACGTATTAAGGCCCACTTCCTATTGAATTTGGAGTTACGATACCTACATTTGTAATGACGAGATGTAGATCTTCCCCTACAGATTTTGATTTTGTGATAGATCATTTAGGGGAGTTCAAGGTCATGATTATGTGAGAAATTGGAAACAATGGAAAAGATCAGGATTCTGACAGTAATAGAAGGAATACAAGTTTGGATTGTGTCCTGAAGCACGTTTGTAAAAGTTGTATACCAACCTAGTTTTGGTTTCGTGAAATTGTGCCCAAAGATGTTTCTTGAGAGCTTTTAGAATAAGATGTCTAAGTCTAAAATGATGACTTGTAGACCTTACTTTAGGGATCCTAACTTTGTGTGAGATCATTTAGAAATAGTTTAAGTTTATGGAAGAAAGGAAGATATTTATTTCCACACAGGTGGTGGTAATGTGGGCCTTCCAACCTCAATATCGTCTTGTTCCTCTTCTTCATCTAAAATGGTTGTTGTGTTTCTCCATCAAGGGTATTTGTTTCTTTTGTTTCAAAAGTGAAGCTTCTCAAACTGCTAATGAGATCAATTTGTTCTCTGTTAATGAGTTCAAAATTTTGGTTGAATTATAGCACCTGAAAGATCAGGTTGTCCAATGGGAGCAATTGGTCTCCAAATAGTCGTGTGGGGTTCATTTGTCAATTTATCTTGCTTAATGAGTTTGTTTTACCACAAGCACTTGTCTTGATTAATTTTTCAAACTAAATGTTTATGTCCAAAACAACATAACTTTCACAATGTCCATTTTGTGAGAATCGTGAGGTTGAAGCCATAATTGCCTATGTTGTCTTTGGAAAATATGGATTTTGATATCAGTCAAGATATTTAGAAATCTTTAAGGATAGAAATCCTTAGGACAAGTAGTAATATCAAGGCTATTTTCAAGAGGTATCCATATTTAGGCCAAAGTGTTTGAAATTTTGAGGAAGATAGTGAATGTTTGTTTTTGTATCATTTTGGAACCAAGCAAAGTATTAAACTGATTCAAAATCATTTACAACCCTAGGTTTGAAATGGATATACTTGTTGAGTCCCCACTCAGATTTCTCCAAACACTAAACAATGCGAACAGTTAGAGATTTGAGGACACTGACTCCCCTCCACGACACACACTTCACAGGACCACCAAATCTCAAAATCCTTAAAATCCAAAGATCAAAAGGATTTTTCTATTTCTACAATTTAATAGTACAAATGTGGGGCAACTTCAGAACGACCATTCTTGCGCCAACAAGTATTAAGGATTTTGGATTCTAAACAAGGGTTCGTAGTAAGGGATTCCAGTTTAGGGGGTACAATGATAAAATCCATCAAGAAGTTTCCCAACCCTTAGAACAAGGTCTTTACGCATCATAAAGATACTAGGGGAGAGCTATCATCTACCGCATTCCATTGATCACAATTTCCATTGCAACCACACTTTTATAGCGGTTTGGAAGAGCTTGGATTTAGCTCGTTACCACTTGGGTCGTTCCCTCCATTTAAAGCGGGGAGGCAGGCCCTCTAAGGATAAACAATAGCGAGGAAGTACATCTATAGTTTGATCATCTTCATTCGTATGAACAAAGAGAGAACACACGCTATACATTTTTCCCACACTCGTAAGGGGGTTTAGTTTTAATCCAAATTAAAAGATGTTGGTGATTATACAAAGTGTTAAGGAATGTTTCTATTTCTTAAGGTTTCCAAATGGCATGAAATAATTGCATATGCATTCAATAACAAAAGTGTAAATCATAAAACATAGCAAACAGTTGTAAATTTTAACCCCTAAGCTAAGATGACTTCATTTTATGCACCAAATGAAATATGGAATTGCTTTGTTCAATTTTAAACCCAAAAGACAATGATGAGATGAGGGTTCAATTTTAGTCCCGTTTGAGCATTCATTTTAAACCCAATTGAAATCTAGTGAGGTCCTACAACAAAAAGTAGAAAGAATAAAAATTTGGGTTATAATTGCCCCAAAATCATTAAACGCTTGTTACAATTATAAAATTTCAACATAAGAAGGCTTTCTTCACTTTAGCTCCATGTCAACCAACCTACAAAACCATTTTAGTCTAAAAACTAGAACAATGTTAGAAGTGTGTTAATGATTTGACAAATTGAGAAAAAAATGATTGTAAAACTTCTTACCCTGGTTGGGTGTCATTAAACACGATAGCGTCAAGATTTGAAATCTTAGTGTCACTTTGGTGAATTTGGGTGTCACTCTGCAACAGAAATAGAGAGCACGATAGCATCAATGTTTGGTCGGGCGTCACTCTAATGAATTTGGGGGCGTCGTTGTTTGAAGTCTTTGATACCTCTATATTAAATTAGCATCGCCATATTTAAATCAACTTGCCAGTGCATTTAATCAGTGTTGTTGTTTCAAACTAAGATAGTGTCACTATATGGTGACACTCTTCAAAGTCCTTCATTGTATTTGATTTGGGCATTATTGTATCCTGCAAAAAAGCAATTGAATGGAGTTTGAGCTAAAAAATGATTAAATTGACAGTTTTCCCTCCTTCTAGCTCTAAAATGTGGACCAAGGATCATCAGTGTGGGTTGATTACGCTTGATCCATGATGAATTGAAGCATAATTTAGCCACTAAACCTCAATCACAAACAAGATCATTCAAATTGAAATTTAAACCAAGAATTTATTGAAACTAAAAATTACAAACTACTAAAATAGTTAAATTCCTACTCTAACCCATTTGAAACTTATCCTGTTTTGGAATTGATGTCATGTTGATGTGGAACAAAAAACCTTTCCCAATCTCATGATTTGTGAGCCTGTTTCAATTGATTCTATTGAAGAGAATCGATGAAATCATTGTGATAAATTGTTGAAAACATGATTTATGCTAAATTAAACATGATGCAAACTAAATTAACATGATTTTATGCTAAAATTGATTTAACAATGAAATTGCTAAGCTAATCTAAGCTAATTCTAAGCTAAAAGATGGAAACCCTAATTTATAAACAAGCTAAGATGGATGCATGGAAGCCATTAATGGATGTTTGAAGCTATTATGCAACTAAAATGAACTAAAATTATACTAAAAGTGAGTAAACTGAGAGTGTGAATGCAAGTGAATTCAACATCATGAGTTTGCAATTGAAAGATGGATCCTTTTGTCTCCAAATAGTGTTCTATTTATAGGAGAGAAAATGAGAAATAGAGAGTTGGGATTGAAAAAGCTTATCAACGATCCAAGATGGAGGAAATAGGAGACATGGATCATGGATTCTCATCGACAGATGAGAGTACAAGATGTGAATTAATCAAGGGCTCACATTTGTTCCAAACAAACACACTTTTGACTCGCACACATGATTGGAGGAGAGAGAATATTCTTTGGAATATTCTCATGGGTGAGAAAATAGATATTTTGCAAATTAAAAGAAAGTTTTAATTGTGCAAAAAAAGGATAAGGAATATTCCCCTTTTGGAGGAAGATTAGTTTAATTGTTTTTTATTAACGATAAACAGGTTTTGAAGGGTACTTGAAACCCTAAACAAAAAGGAATAGTGGTAGAAAAGATGAAACAATGGATTGTCCACCCAACACACCAAAAAAAAGTTGATTACCAAAACATCAATAGACCATCAGTGAAAAACAACAACAACAACAACAAAAAAATAGCAGAACAAAAACAAACGGACATTAGACAAGTTCTTTGAGCATCTTTTCCACTTCCATATCTTTAGACACCAACCTATCATGCATCTCCATGATATCATCAACATCTCGTCCAAGGACCGTTTTTCACTTCTTGGTTTTACTCCAAGTACACACACTCGATCTAACATCCAAATTCATGGTATTCATTTCTATGACAACACTCTCCCCCTATCCTTACTCACATGTTCTTCAAACAGTCCTCTACTCGTCCATTCCTTAGCCTTCTGGTTGAGGAAGACCATACCTTCAGCCAAGGCCTCTAACTTTTCCTTGCTAATGTTAATAATCATGTCCATGTCCTTACGAAGTTGCCTAATTTTCTTTTCCAGCAAAACCATCCTTGGTCCATAATATTTCTTTAGATTAGCTAGCTCATCCACCACACAACTAACATTGGAATTCAATGACCTGGTCAACCCAAAGATGTAGTCCTTCTCCTTAAGACTGTGTAGAGTGGAAATGTTGCAAAAAGCAATAGTGTCATGCTTATTGTGGAGGTCATGCACCTCTTAAACCAACCACATTCGTAAGTTAAAAGAAATATCAACCCCTTCTTTCACTAAACCAAACACCTACAAAAAATCCATAGCCCCCCAAAACACTCCCCTACCCTATTGTGAACCAGCAGGAGGATCCTCATCTTGAGACACATCGGGGAAAAGCTTGGCCTTGCCCCTATCCTTGGATGTCGACACCTAAGAAAAATCATCCACATTTACCACAAAATTCCCCTTACCAGTAGGAGGGGACCCACCGTCACCAACATCCTCCATCCCATCACCCTGGATATCCTCTGCAACCTCCTAAAATTTATCCCCCACATCCTTAGAATGGCCCTTGGCCTTCTTACCACCACAAAGTCCCTCCTTTTCACTCTCCACAAAGGCATCCTTGAGTTTGCGTTTAACATGCAGGAGGGAAGATTTTTCCTTGGAAGTTGAGGGTTTCATCCCTCTAGATGAAGGTGTGTAATCTAGGTTAGTGTCGTACCCATTAGACCAACCCTCTAATTCCTCTCAATTTTCATTCCCTCACTCTCTGGAATCTCCTCAATCCAACATTTCCCACTCCCTTTCCTCTTCTTTTTTGAAACAGGGGACCAGGGAGCTCGAACAATGTAGTTAGCTTTAATAAAGTCTACAATGAGCAACATCAAACCCTCATGCAGAAAAGAGTTTCTAGGGTTCTTCCTGAAACTTGAAATTCCTTCCTCTAAAGACATCAAATGGTAAAAAGAGAAGGACACAAGCTTACCATGTTGAAAGTGATTCAACAACATGAAATGGTGACCATACAATGACATGTATCTACCATCAAGGGTAAAGTACCACATCAACACCACTGCCACATCCTACTAGATATATTTAATCTTAGTCTTGTCATACCCACCACAATCCAATCTAACTATTTTAGCCCATTCTCTGTCCCAAAGAAAATTTTGTCTGGCCGATTGCAAGAGATTCTTGTCCTTGTAGAATTTCCCGCCTTCCATCGACATACCCATCACTTCTGCAATGAAGTCTTCATTGATTGTAGTATCCCTACCAAACATGCTAAGCACGCGTCAATGACAAAGATCAACGAAATCTTTGGACACATTGGCCTTAAAGCCATGCAACCTCTCCATGAAAGGGGTCACACCACCCCTCTACATAATAGCCTAGACATTGACATTGGCTTTGATTTCTTCACAAGAAAGAGGCTCCATTCTGCACTTATCCCCACCCATCATCAAAGCACTTGCAGAGAGAAACCACACACAAAGATAGAAAAACAAAGAGGCAAGAGGAAGATGAACACCTAGAAAGTGTGTGGGATGGTACCGATACCAATAATGAAGAAGAGGCTCATACAACTTAGATTTGAATGACCACAAATTCCAATAAGCATCATCTACACGAAGATTCTAATCAGCCAAAAAACTCCATAATGCTCAAGCATTCCAAAAGCTGAGGAGGTGGCCAATGCCAATGTGCTAAGGTGTGTCATTATGAATTAGAGTGCTTAATTCAATAGGAAGGATGTCATTCGCTTCCCAAAACCTTGCCGACGTCACCCCAAAATTTTCCAACTAATCAACCACAAAATTCACCTCTTTATAAGCATGAGAAATATAGATTTCATCAAACTCTCGACATAAAGTAAGGGCATCTAGTATGAAATTTTTAATAGTCCAATAGGGGGGACCCTTCCCTTAGACAATTAACAATATTTAGGGAATCCCCTTCGATCCAGAGCTTAGAGATCCCCTTGCCTCTGGCCAACTTGATGCTATGATAGGCTACAATAGCTTCAACAAAAGATTAGTTTAATTGTTAATTAAACATGGTTTAATCATACAATTAGGGGAGTAGAAGAATTAAAGCGATATTCATTAAATTAAATGATTTAATGAATGGGGGAGAGATGAAATGATATTTAATTAAATAACTTAGGGTTTTTTAATTAAATAAGATGTCTTAGGGAATTAAATTAAATACTTTGACTTATTTAATTTAATGAGATGAAGTGTTAGTGTGAAAGGGGTGAATTAACCTGATTTGAATTAATTAGGCTAATAGATGAAAATGATGGGCCATTAATTAATTAGCTAGGCTAATTCGATTAATTAAGCGAAAAGAGGATGGATTTTGAGAGGAAATGATGTTAGTAAACCTGATTCGAGTGTATGATATCATCTAGGACATTTTTTAGTGTCTACATTTTTTTTAATATTTGTAGAATGGGGTCTAGTTTCTAAAAATGTAATTAATTTGAAATTTCGTTGAACGGTTAATTTATAATGAAAAAACACCAAACACTGCTTTTTTCCAAAAAGAGGTTGACACACAAACAAAATAAATTATAGATCAAAGGCTTAACATTGTCAAAAAGTGAAAAAAATTACATCGTTGGATAGCTAAGAGAGAGCTTAACATTACCCAGGTGTTCAATTTGTTCAATGTTGAAACACATGATGCAATCCTGACAGTGAGCACGAACTCGATTATGTGAAATATTGTAGAATTTGAAAAAATACATCTCTGGTCATTAGGAAGACCCTCCAAGCCTTTGGGTTGGTATTCCAAGGAAAATACCAACCCAAAGTTTTGGGTATTCCCAAAGTAATATATAATGTGGGCATGTTATAACACGCTCGCTTTATTTGAATGCATTGAAAAAATGTGGGTGTGTTATAACGCACTTGCATTTTGTGAATACATTGACAAAACGTGAGCGCGTTATAACGTGATCGTGTTTTGGTCTACATTGAATTTATTTTTCTTCTCTTTTATTTTTCTTTCTTCTTATTATCTTTAAGGGAAACTATATACATGAAATAAATATTTAAGTATAAGTTGATATTTACATATGGACGTTTACTTTCTTATAATTTTAGTTATATTTCATGTATATAGTTTCATGATGTTTGAGAGTGGTTTCAGATCTCTAGGAGTTATAATGCAAATTCTAGTTTTTAGAAGATCTCACAAATTTCAGACTTAGTCAAATTTCAGTAATCAGCATGTCAAGTTTCAAGGACGGATTCATCCAAGAGTCTTTTACCCTTGATTTTCCCGGAGGATTTGACGCGGACGATCTCGGACGATTTCGGACGGGATCTTGATTTCGATTTGATGGATTTGATTTCTTCGATGCTGGATTGATGCCGATTTTGATGATTTCGATGGATTTGATTTGATGTTTTGAAAATGATCTGGATCGACGGATTGAAAAAAGATGGATTTGCCGCTGACGATTTGATCTGATTTTGATTTTGATGGATGGATTGATCGATGATGATCTAATATCTCACCTCCCACTCTCTCCATACATACCTCTCCCCCTTCCCTCTCTACTCTATATATATGTTAGGATTAGTTGGAGGACATTTGGTTCAATTGCAACGCTGATAATTAATTCAAGAGGGATTATTCAAGGTTTCCACTTGATTCAATATGACAGTTTAAGATTTATGTGGTACCTAATTAGTTGATATTAGGGTGTTGGCAAGAAGTTGAGTCCACTTTTTGGCCAAAAAGTGGAAGTGTTTTTCCTGATTTTTAGAATTTGACACATTTGACCTTAAAATTTGAAGCACTTAGAGATGAAATCTTTAAAAAGGTCACTGATCATAAAATGTAGTGCTCAGAGTCTAGTTTCCAAATATGTAATTTATTTTAATACCCACATTGTACAAATTGAGTTTCAATAGGCATTTCTAAAAACCACTATTTAAAAGTCACTTTTTTTTTTACCATACCATGCACGTGTACGACATCCATATTCTAACTTAAATTATCATATTTTTCTAAATCCTTTTGGGAAAATATTTGTGACTCACTGAAGCTTGTTCTCGATATTTTTTGTAATTTTTTATTGAATATTTTTTTTTGTTAAATTTTTATTAAGCATATTTGTCGTTTTGAAAAATCGTCATGTACGACACGCATAAGATGACCTAAACTTATCATTTTTTAATTTTACAAAAAAATTGAAAAGAATTTTCTGAAGTTTGTTCTCGTGCAATTTGTTTGTCAAAATGTTATGTTGATCAAAAGTTAATAAAATAGTAAAAAACCCTGATATTTAAAGTTTATGGACTAGTTTTATTAGAAATTAATTGAAAAATAGAAAAAAATAATCCAATTGTAAAAAAAGATACATAGTTGGAATCTAAATTCTCTCATCTAAAATGGGTTTTAATTTTGTCAAAAAATTTTACAAAAAAAGTCGTTAGCCATATGTCCAAAGTCGGTATTTTTCTTTGACATTGTTAGGACCTTCAACTTGCAGGTCAAACCAGGTTGAAGGCCTAGGTTCAGATTCCCAATGCTTTTCCCAAACCAAAATCCAAGGTAGAAACCCAACCACAAAGCTAAAAGTAATTCAAATTTTTGAAAACGGGATCCCGCTTTATAAAACGAGATCTCGTTTATTAAAAGTGGGATCCCGTTTTATAATCGGGATCCTATTCCTTAATATTGAATGTGTGGACCGTTGGAAGGGAAACGAGATACTTTTCCCTTCCAATGGTCCCATTATTTAATACAGGGGAACATGATCCCGATTATAAAATGAGATCCCAGTTTTTATAAGTAGGATCCTATTTTATAAATGAGATCCTGTTTCTTTTATTTAAATTTACTGCCAAAAATTACTGTGAATTCTGCAACTTCACATGTATGGTTGAGAGCAGTAAAATTGAGCTATTTTTCATGAGCTATTGTCTTTACAGGTGGTGAACTTGATTTTTAGTTGATTTTTTCAAAGGAGGCATCATGTACACTGTTTTTGAAGTGGAATTGTGTTAGTTTTGTACTTGTTTGGAGGAATAAAAGGTCTTCAACTTGCAATATGGATTGAATTTTTCAAAGGAGGCATGAAGAAAACAATTTTTAAAGTGGAATTGTGCTAGTTTTCTACTTGTTTTGAGGAACACAAGAGGAAGAATTTTTTCCTAATAGGTCTTCAACTTCCAATTTGGATTGAATATTTTGAAGAATTTCACTATTGACATTCATTTGTGCTTGAGAATTTTATAATCATGGGAGATAAAGCTCGTAATAAGAGAAGGAAGACATTGAATCCTCAAGAAGTTGAAGAAAAGAGGGAGAAGGAGAGACAAAGACAAAGAGAAAGAAGAATGAGAATTAAATCAATGAATGATGGTGGAGCATCCAATTCCACAACTATTGAACATGAAAACATTGAGGATACCATGGTTGTAGATGAAGCTAATTTGCAAGGAGTCAATTTGGAGAATGATATGATTATACAAACAAGTCCTACTATGTCTTCAAATCCCTCTTTGTATGCTATGGAGAATGTTTCAATATGCACAAACCCAGGTACATTTTCAAATCCACATGTTAGTGAAATGGTAAATTTGTATGTAGAAGTTTTACAAGATGTTGGACTTAATGATGTTGACATTGATGATATTCGAAGAGATGAAACTTTTATAGAATTTGTTGAAAATGAAAAAGAAAAGTCTTTTGTTGCAAATGAAAATGAGAATGATCCTTTTGTTGAAAATGAAAACAAAACCTATTTTTTTGATGAAAATGAAAAAGAAAACTGTTTTTTTGATGAAAATGAAGATGAAAATGTAAATGAAAATGAAGATGAAGATGGAAATTTAGAATGTGATGTTGAATTTAATGAAAATACTTTTTTAAAATTTAGAAGTGGTGTTTTCGATAATCTTCCTGGTCAAATTTCTTAGAGGCAAATAAGAACACATGCGAATAGAATATACACCAAATTCTTTTATCATAAAAAAATTGCATTTCAATGTCAACTAATGATGCAATTGATGAGAATGCAAAAAATGAGGAAAGCAATGAAAAGGTTAGGCTTTTATGTTAAACCAAAAAGAAAAGATCAATCATTAAAACATGTTATGTCTACTATTGCTAGTGCTATTCAATCTATTAGAAAAAATAGTCAATCTAAAGATAAAAACGCAACAAGAAGAGTTATAACAATTGCTATAGTTAATAAAGCAACTTTGAATAAAAGAATGGCAAGCAATATTAGTGAAGTTGGAGTTTCAAAACATTGCTAAGAGTGGCAAAAAGAAGAGAAAGTATAGAAAATGATTCTATCAACCAATGTTGGAGTTTCAATGGTCGACTACCGAGGTCTGATATGAAATTGAATGTTGAAATTAAATCTTTGATCAAAAAATATTGGCATGATAATACTAGGGTTTCATCTAATGCTAGAGATGTTTTAAAATTAAGGGTGGGGTCCAAAGTTCGCGATCCTCACCCAAAACACCTATTAGATACAACACAAACTAAATTTTATAGAAAAATTTGTAGTGATTCAATGTTACCTGGTAATATTAAAATAAGTCAAAGTTCTTTTGAAAAATGTAAACCTTGGTATGTAAAAATTAATAAGCAACGGATATCTTGTTGTTGTAAAACACATGTTCAATTTTGTTATTTTTATGATGTTTTTCAATATATACGTTGTACCTTTCATACTAACATGATTATATAGGAGTGTGGTATTGATATGCCACCTGAAGCAATAAGAGAGTTTATTTTATGTTTTTTTTGTGAAAGATCTAATGATAAACTATTTTATTTAAGTTCTTGTAATTCTAGACAATGCATTAACTGTGGAAATATTTCATTTTTAAGAATTTGTATGCATGAAAGTGTTGATAATGATTTTGGACAACAATTAGTAGATGTTAAAAGATTTAAGAATTTTCACTATATCTTTAAAAGATGGAAAAATAGGAAAGCATTGTGATTTAGTTACAGAAAAAGTCTGTGTGCATGCATCCATGAGTGAATTTAAGAATAAAATTGTACCAAAATATGTCATGCACTTTGAACATGCTTGATGGCTTGATGGCCAATTACGCACATGTAGAAACACATTTCCAATTGGTACTATACTTTCAGTGGTTGATTTTGTAGAGAATTATACTCTCGCTCTACAAGAGGAAATTCAATCACAGTATTATAATTTAGTGCAAGTAGCTATGTTTGTCCATATTGTTTATAGACATGCAGATGATAGCACTAAGGATGATATAAAAGTTTTGAGGGAGTATCATTTTTATTTGAGTGATAATCAATTACACTCGTCAGAGTTTGTTCAATACTGTTTTAGTATATTTTATAGAAATTTAAGAGAAAGAGGAATCCAAATGAAAAAACACCTCATATGGTCAGATAATTGTACGGGGAAATTCAGGAATGCTCGAATGTTCTATTGGTTAAGTAGGGTTCACAAGGAACTTAATGTCCAACATATATGGAGTTTTTTTGAAGTTGGGCATGGTAAAGGAGAACATGATGGAGCTGGTGTGTGTGTCAAAATAATTCTTGCTAGAGAACAATTAAAATTTGAGGATTCAGTAAAATTTAAAGATGCACGTGGGATTGTGAATTGGTGTAATACAAGATTATCTACACCTGGTTTGAGTGAGTACTCTACAATTCATCGATTCTTTTGGTTGGTTGAAGAAGAGAACATTGTACCTAGAGTTGATTGTGAGACAATCAGTGGATCTACTAAATGGTATTCATTTAGGAGTGCGACAACAAGAACATGGACTATTTGGACAAGGGAGATTGCATGTTTTTGCCAGTTTTGTATCTCAGGAGATTGGGAAGCATGTGAAAATACATAATGGGTTGAACAGTGGGAGCAAAGATCGTTGACACCTGCACAAGAACATGATCAATATGAAAGAACTATTGAAGAAAATGATCAAGTGTTTGCATCTGACGATTATGACCGTGTTTCAAACCTTGTACAAGAAGGTAAGTTTAATTCAATTTATTTCATTTTATTTCACTTTATTAAGCTATTTTGCAATACTAAATTATTTATATAGATATGTGCAAGTTATTAAATCAAATTTTGTTTGCAGGACATGTGTATGTTGTTGTTGCACCTGAGGGGAATGAAGAGAAAACAAAATATTGGTTGGCTCATTGTGTGGAAACTAAACATAAGTTAATAACACCTTGAGAAGATGATGATGACTTTCATTATCCAACAGGTACGGTGATCCCCTTAAGCAAATTTTGATAACAAGTTTTTGATCCCCTTAACAAATTTTTTAGAACAAGTCTTTGATCCCCTTAAGAAAATTTTGAGAACTTATTTGATGATGGTTTTCGTCTTTTCCAATAGGATTGGTGGTGGTTGTTGGCACTTGGCTATGAAAATACCTGACAAGGAAGAATGGTCTACCTACATTCGAAGACTATGAAACACATAAAAAGATTATACATTATTCACATTTGGTGGTGGAAACAAATATAAAACTAGAGCAGTATCATGGAAGACCTTCAAAAAAAGTGCTATGGTCAATTTCTATGGAAGAGCATAAGGAAATCATAGATGCATTGCAAAAAAGAGAGGATGCAGATGGTACTATGGAATAAGTAAATACATGTAAATATAGTTTTAGTTTTATTTTTTCCTTTTAAATACATTAAATACATGTTTCAATATTGGTCAAGTGCGTTATTAGTTGAAATTGATTTAAATTGTCCTTTTATAGATCCTTAAGGCATAATCACAAAAAGGATCTAGTCCATGCAGATTCAACCTAGACAACATGGAATACTTGGTAAAAATGGGTAATTATTAGTTAAATTGTATTTAAATACATGTTTTGATTACATATTGATATTGCTTGCACATTAATAGTTAAAATTGATTTATTGTCCTTTTTTGTATCCTTAGGACATCATTGCATTTATCTCATACTTTGAAACAAAAAGGAGAGGATGCCTAGATTCAACCTACACACATGTATGGAATACTTTTAAATGCAGGTACTTGAGTTGTGTACATATAGATAGTTTTATATAAATTAAAATATGCATGTTTTGATGATTTCATTGATATTTCTTGTACCTTTTTTATATCAAGTGGTGTGAAGACCTACTACATTCTAGGCACGATTTTGAGATGTTATTGAGATGGCATATCCAAAATTTGTAAACATTGTTTTGAGATGACATTTATGTACATACATACTTTCAGAATTAAACATACTCTATGTACTTCTATGTATCAAAATCAATATTCTATATATTTTTTTTGTTAAATGTGCATGTTTTCCTACTTTGAAACTTTATGTCTAATTTTATAATCACTAAATATCATGCATACATTATTTTTAAATCAATTATATCCTTAAGACATTGTATTATGACCCCTTAAGACATCCCCTTAAGAAATTCTATTATGACCCCATAAGACATCCCCTTAAGACCCCTTAAGATATCCCCTTTAGATGTTGTATTATGACCCCTTAAGACATCCCCTTAAGACATTGTATTATGACCCATTTAGACATCCCCTTAAGACCCCTTAAGGCATCCCCTTAAGATGTTGTATTATGACCCCTTAAGACATCCCCTTAAGAAATTCTATTATGACCCCTTAAGAAATCCCCTTTAGACATTGTATTATGACCCCTTAAGACATTGTATTATGACCCCTTTAGACATCCCCTTAAGACCCCTTAAGACATCCCCTTAAGATTTTGTATTATGACCCCTTTAGACATCCCCTTAAGACCCCTTAAGACATTCCCTTAAGATGTTGTATTATGACCCCTTTAGACATCCCCTTAAGACGTTGTATTATGACCCCTTGAGACATCCCCTTAAGATGTTGTGTTATGATGATTCACCCTAACACTTATAATACTTGTTAATATCACTTAATATTTATACTCAATTATACTCTTCTTTGATCCCCTTAAGACGTCATATTACGACCCCTTAAGACATCCCCTTAAGACAACCTATAATTAGTGTTGGATGCTATTATTTGTTTTGATAGCTTATAGATTAGTATTCAATGCCATTATTTGTTTTGACTACTTATAGATTAGTATTCGATGCCATTATTTGTTTTGAAAACTTATAAATTAGCATTGGATTCCATTATTTGTTTTGACAACTTATAAATTAGTATCAGATGTCATTATTTGTTTTGACAACTTATAAATTAGTGTTAGATGTTATTATTTATATTATTTATTAATGCTTTTATTCTCTAATCTTCTATGGTATTGTATATTTCTTAAAATTTTATCCTTTCTGGTATATAAATGAATTGCTTTTGTTTGTAAATTATGATTTATTGACTAATTATTGATTGACGTGAATTGAATAAGTTCATTGAGTAATTATCACTAATTATTGAATGTACATATCATGTATATCATGTATGAGATCACTAAATTTGTAAAGTATAAATATTAAAATGTCCTATATTAATATCATGTACATGAGATCACTAAATTTCACATTAATGTCCTATATTAATGTCTTGACTATGAACATAAAATGCATAAATGTACATGTGTAAATTAAAATTTCAAACAATAATAAAGTCCATAATTTATGTAACATATTAAGTGCATGAAACCAATATATTAAGCGCATGAAATAAAGTCTAGAGTACAACCCATGAACTAAAGTCCAACTAAGTACTTGAGCCATGAAATATAAAGTCCAACAAAGTACATGAGAAACCAGAAATATAGTCCATGAAATAAACAAATGTAACCCATAAAATCATGTTTCTAGGTCATCTACTGTCTCTATAATCAAGAGACCTCTTCACACCATGTAGACTATGCGGATGACCTGGAACACCCTGTACAAGAGAAAGATGAAATCAAATGTAAGACAATGAAAAATGATTTAATGACAATTTAATTTATAATTCATCATAAAATTAAATTATCGTCATATCTGTGTTTGGATGCTCTAGTGCACCTGAAGCAACCTCTAAATTCTCTGAATCAATCTACATAAACAAGACAAAGAAAGTTGAAATTAGATGTACAAGTCTATAATTAAAAATGATTTAATTTAATTTAATTTATAGTTTATCATATTTTAATTGTACTGTATTATGAGGTTGTGCACCCTTTTCTCTAGGACCTGTCTATGCATGCTCAACTACAAGATGTGTCTCATGCTATAAAAGAAAAAGAATATGTAACAAATCTCATATTATGTATATATTCAATTTAAAATTAAAGTTATATTCAAAATATGTAATTTATAATTGACTTTAAATATAATAAAAAATTTAAATTACCATTTGATCTGGAGCCTGCCCTGCATGTCCTCCTGGTGGTGTAACTATGTCCAGGGATGAAAGTTGCACTAACAAAGTCCTACAAGATCAAAATTAAAGCATGTATACTTGAATTAGGTTTATATACATACATATATATATATATATTCAAGTTTGCACATTTTGTTTAGAAATTTTTTTAAACAACCTAAAAATCAGAGGCCCCATGAGTAGCCGCAACATCAAATGTTTGCTCGATGCCCATTCTCATTGTGGTATCAACCTAGACATACATACATAGACATTTAACGCTTATAATATTTACAAGTGTACATGCATGTATTTCATATATCTAGTGAATTCAAAATTCATAAGTGTAACTATACAAATGTAAACTTTAAACAATTTACAATATGAATGTACCTTCCCCTGATCTATGACGACCGATAGTGGAGGAGTGCTCGACAATCCCTCAGGAAAAATCGACGTGGAAGCCAATTGACTCACTTAAACCAACATAAATATTTCAAACATATATGTGATTCAATTATAAATTTAAAAATCAAGTTAAATTTATGATTTCATATATAATTTTAAAAATTGAAATAAAAATAACCCATAAGGGTTGCTGAGTACGACTGGTGTCAATGTATGTACTCGTGGAACAAATGATTTCCCCATTGTTAGTGTCATCTGTATACCAAATAGTTTGATTGTTAAAATGTATAGCAAACTTTTCTTTGATATATACATCCATCAAAATTCTTATAAAATGAATGTACATAGATGCATATTTATACTTGTGTCATAGTGTTCTCATGGTCTACTGTAAGAAACTCTACAAATGAACTGATGTGACTAGATGAACCACTAGAATCTCCACATCCACCTAAACTAGGTGTGGCTTGATCATGTCCATAGCATACTTGATGAAAACTAGTACATATATGGGGGATGAGGCTTGACACTCCTGGAGCGGTACTCAGAGCAGTTCCATAAAAAATTCCTCCATCATCATCATCTCTATGCTTCCCACCCACTATTGCAAAAGCATGCTAATCAAGGTATCCTACAAGTGTACTAAGGGAACCTAATGTCGAGACCAGAGCTCGATGATGTATAGGTGTGGGAATGGGAGGAACAGGAGCAACAACAAGAGGTTGCGCAAGCACGGGGCGTTGGGGATCAACCCTTGCCCCTAACCTCTGTTGTGGCATGCTGCCACCAACACCCTGAAATGATTTAAAATCAAAATAATTGGGCTTTTGGCCCATAACAAACTCTACATACAGTTTTCTCAAAAAATACAATGGGAACTCCCAATTAGCATGTGGGAGAATATCAAAAACCATATACCATCGATCCCAAAAATGTGCACTCATCTGTGTATGTATGCACCACCTCATGGATATTCTAGTTTTTTTGGGTGGAATGGGTTGCAAGTAACGAGGTCAAGAAAGTAGGGGGATAGGTGGGCTTTCGTTATTTTAAGGTCTAATATTTGTTTGTAAGAGAGATCGTCAACATAAAATTGTTTCATTTGTTCTTTGTCTCGTTGAAGCCTATCTAGATCAGAATCGATTGTCCTGATGGCATCCACAACGTTTTGCATCACAGATGCAAAATGTCTCACATGTGGCAGAATCAATGCTTAACTCTGTATAGCATTGATTTGATTTTGTAAGGATGCAACTTGATTGTTTATACGTGCTCGCAAGCGAGCCTCATCATATGCAATAGGTGTTGGATGTGGCATATTAGGTGGAGGTGGAGGTGGAGGGGGAGGTGGATGTGGTTGTGGCTAAGGTGGTGGATTGATGATATCATCAATGTTAAAATCATCCATGATATGGGATATAAATGTGCACTGCATTAAATTATACAAAATTAACATACAAACTTTAAAAATTACAAGAAATAGTTAAATTTGACACATGCACATGCAAATTTGTTTAAATAGGATGTGCATACACATATTAAGATCATATATTTAATTGAAATGCACATATATACTTTGATTGAACTTGAGCATGTGCATACAAAATTCAAAATTTAACATGTACATACATTTAAAATAAAAAATATGATGCATAATTTACATGCATACATCATTAAACTAAACTATGTACATACATACAAATTTCAAAATTTAAGAACTATATACAAATTTTTAATACATGTGTACATACTAAACAATAAACTTGAAACATTTACAAAAAGCTCATTTTATGTCTAACACACACACACACACACACACACACATATATATTACAACACACACGCATATATATATATATATATATATATATATATATATATTACAATTTTCCAATAGGAGAAATCATGATCTAGTAGATAGTCATAAAATATATGTACTATTTTATATTGTTCATTATAAGTTCATAAATTCCACAAAATTCATAAATTCATGTCACTAAAAATATCCATCTAGAACCAAAATCATAAATTCACGTCACTAAAAATATTCATCCAACCAAATTTAGAAATTCATCACACAAAATATCCATCGTTCACCAAATTCATAAATTCATAACTATTTAAGATCATTGTCTTAATTTAGAAACTATTGTGGCTCTCTACTCCATCTCTTCATTTCTTTGTGTTTTCCTTTTAAGAATCGGAAGTTCTCCTCTCCTCTAGCCATTGTCGATGTTCATCTAAGATCCCATCCATAGCCTTGACAACATCAACAAGGGTTTGCATCCTAGATGCAAACATCCTCACAGGTGGTGTGACACATTCTTCATTTTGAATAATGTTGATTTGATCTTGGATGGTTCTAACATTGGCGTTGATTTGTGCTTGCAAACGAGCACCATCAATTTCAAGTGGTGGAGGTGGGGGGTTACAAGGTGGAGGTGAAGGTGGTGGAGATGGATGGTGTGGAGGTGGATTGCGAATATTATTGAATCGATCCATGTGATCTTTAAGATATGAGTGAACCTACATTAGATTTGTACTTTCAAAATGTAAGATACATGTTTAGGAAATACCTTTAAACCATTCACTATAAATGGGCTTTAATTGAATACAAATGATAAAATATGTAATCCTCATTTATGTCTAAGGCATGTTACTTGAATGAAAATACAATTAACTATTAATATAGAACAATTTATGAATGCTATAGGGTTTGGGATTTAGAGTTTAGGATTTAGGTTTTAGGGTAATATGATGGCTTAAGGGGATCTATGTAGTAAGGTCCTAGTACAAAATGACATGGCTTTTAAGTGAATAAAATTTGGTGAAGAACTTATTTGATCCCCTTAAGAAATGTCATATTAGGACCCCTTAAGAAATCAATTTACAATTTAGGGTGACAAGATGGTTTAAGGGGATCTATGTCTAGTGAGGTCCTAGGAGAAAATGATATGGCTCAAGTGAATAAAATTTGGTGAATTTTCCCAAGGAAACCAAATTTCATTAAGAGCCTAAGAAAAAATGATGGCTTTAGGGTTTAGGGTTTAGGGTAATAGGATAGCTTAAGGGGATCTATGTAGTAAGATCCAATGATAAAATTACATGGCTTAAGGGGATCTATGTAGTAAGATCCAATGATAAAATTACATGGCTTAAGGGAATGAAATTTGGTGGAGTTGCCTAAGGCAACCAAATTTCATTTTAAGGTCCTAGGACAAAATGAATGCTTTAGTGTTTAGGGTTTAGATTTTAGAGTTCAGGGTTTAGGGTTTACAGAACTTAGGGTGAAGTTTTGGTGCCCCTTGGAATATAATGAACTTGCAAGTTAGTGAAGAACATTTTCTTGTGGAATAGTTGATTGAGATAGCTCTTGTTTCAACTGAACAACCTAGATCATGAAATCTCATTCATATTATAATCTTGCATGATCTTATTATTGTTAAATTTGGTTGCCTTGGGCAACTTCACCAAATTTTGAGAACTTCTTTGATCCCCTTGAGAAATGTCATATTGGGACCCCTTAATAAATTGATTTATGATTTAGGGTGATAGGATGGCTTAAGGGTATCTAGATGTCTAGTGAGGTCCAAATTTCGTCACAGTGTGACCTCATGTTAAAAATGAATCAATCTATACATATCACAAAAATAATATGCATGTATCAAAACAAGTAAAAATTTCCTCCTACATTAGGGGATATCAAAATAAATATAAAATATTTTAATAATTATACTTGTAATCACTTATTAATAAATTATAGCATACATAATTTTAATCACATAATAAAGGAATAAATGTACATATGTAGAAGATACAAAAATAAAAAGAGGCTACTCACATGGATCTTGATCCTTCTAGGAAGTACCTAGATTGGTGTATTTCATGTAGGACTCTATGTAGGTGTTGGGACCTTCATAGGTCTCTCCTTGTATATTTTCAACAATCCCACTCACTCCCTCTATAGAATTATTTTTTTTGTTATCAGAGTTCTTTTAATCTTCTAAATTGACCTCTTATTTATAGGAGCATAATATGAATCCTCCTCTTCTCTCTATTGTAATAATAGCCTAGTTCTTCCAACCTATCATCACGTACCTCCTCCCTTTCCCATGTAATAGGTACCTTAGGTGTTAAATGGCTCCATCTTGGTCTCCTTATTGATGCATTTCTATCCTTCCACATAAATCTATATAGTATCAAAATATAGGTAATTTTATGGTTACCATCTCCCTTAATTGCTAAAGAACCCATTATACTTGAGGATGGGTGGATTATTATCTAGGATCACATCTTAAAAATCCTATAGAGGTCATGGTATGTGTTTCTCAATACACATATTCCCATACAAACCTCTTTCCATGTATTAACAACTCTCCTATATAATAGACACCTTACTATTTAAATTTCATATGATATATACCCAAGTGTTTCCAACTAGAATTGCTATAATTATACTTTTATGGCATTCTAGATATTCATAATAGTTTTCATAAATATACCAAATAGACCCATTCTTGACATTGAACCTACATAATTTTAGGTATCTCCAATGAAAGAAGTTACCCATATCACTCTCACTCGCGCTCTCCTATCTTGTGGATATAATAGAATAAAGTTTTCTTCCAATGATTTAGATCCCTATTGAACATGTCTAAGTGTCATAGAGAGTGATCATCCACTCTTCATAAACTTGTAGAAACCAAAAGGTTTTACATTATGTGTTCAAATAAGTGAAAACATTACAAAAAGCTCTACTGGATGGTGACAACAGAGGGTTTTTTAAGGCAACCAAATTTCATTTTAACGTCCTAAGACAAAATTCAAATGCTTTAGTGTTGAGGGTTTATATTTTATAGTTCAGCGTTTAGGGTTTAGCGAACTTAGGGTGAAGTTTGGGTGGCCCTTGGAATAATTTGGAATTGCAAGTTAGTGCCAATTGGAAATTGATTATACGTACTTGGATTTACGAATTTGCTAACTAAATTTGCAAACAAACATTGATAAAATTTATGAATTGTAACTATTCTTTAACATATTGTTTTCTAATCTAATTATAATTTAACATTGAAACTAAAGTTTAACATATCGTTTTCTCCATACAATGCAAATGAAATTTAAAACATTTGAGCAATGCAAATGAATTTTCTTGAGCTTGAAATTACATAGTTTTCAAAATCAAAATGATTTGTTCAATTTCAATTTAGCGTTTTAACAAAAAAAATTGTTCCAATTCAATTTAGGGTTTCAATTTCTAAGCAATTAGGGTTTTTAATTCAATTTTTTTCATTTGATTTGAATTCAGGGTTTCAAAAAGCTTGATTAGGGTTTCTAAATGCATTTTTTCTAATTTCATTTCAATTTCTAAGGTTTTGAAATGCATTTTTTTTGTTTCATTTCAATTAGGGTTTTTTAATTCAATTTTTTTGTTTCATTTCCATTAGGGTTTTCAAATTCATTTTTTTTTGGTTTGATCAAACAATTTAGGTTTCAAAAGCTAAATTTTGTTTCTAAAACACAATTCAAGGTTCATTTTTTCATTTCTATTCAAAAATATCAGGTTTAATTGCATTTTTTGATCTATTTCTATAATTACTCATTTCTACTATAATGGGAAATAAAATGCTTAAAATGTCAAATAAATTAAAAAAAATGCTAAAATCAGTTATTTTATTCACAATTTCAATAAAAAATGAAAAAATGCAAAAAAAATGGGGGTGGGTGGGTACCTGGAGTTGTTTGTGGAGGTCGTTGTCGCCTAAACTTAGGATCTCATCCATTGCAAAATACAATTTGTTCATTTAAAAAAAAAATACCATTATAAAATAGGATCCTGATTTTTACAAAACGGGATCCCTATTTTTGCAAAATGGGATCTCAATTTTTATAAATTGGGATCCTGTTTCATACTAATTGGGATCCCATTCCTTGTCCGTCAGTTTGGAACCCTTCAAAAAATGGGATCCTGATTTTTAAAAAGCGGGATCCTGATTTTTAAAAATCGGGATACCGTTTATAAAAATCGGGATCCCATTTTTGCAATGCCGATTTCATTTTTTGGCTAAGGAAAAAACTTCCACGTTTCATGGACTCAACTTTGTGCACTTACCTAATAGATTATGAATGATTGGTCCAAGAGGCAGAGTGCAGAATAATTTTTAGCCAACTAATTCCTCTTCCTAATTGGGTTGAAGAGGAAGTTAGATCCCTTTATCCATGTTCTCACTATCAAATTATATTTCATCAAGGGATCTAACTTGGACTCTTCGACCCAATTAGGAAGATTAAAATAGAATTTGACAGTGAGAACATGAATAATGAAATAACAATTTGAGAATAAGAACTTGAGTATTCATACATTAAAGAGGAGATATAATTTGATAGTGAGAACATGGATGAGGAAATAAGAACATATCCTAAAGATAAATGAAATTGAAAAGAAAAGAAAATACATCACATTGCTTGTCAAAGGTGTATAAGAGGAAATTATACCAAATTGAAGGTTCTGATTAGTATACTACCAAGATGGCCAAAAGGATCAATAAGGGAACATCTAGTCAGGATCCTCTTGTTACCTTTTCCCCCACTCATAACATACGTCCACTTGTCACCTCCCACATTACATATCAAATTCATCATACCTCTACCCATTATATTGCTTAGGTGTAACACCTTGCCATGAAACCCTAGAAGAAAACACACTATGACACCAAAAAAATATTTTTTTTAAAAAAGAGCAATATTCACACGAATGCAAATGAAACGTAACTTAAATTCAAACCTAGGTCCTCTAAGGTCCATGACTACACTACTTGATTCCCATAACTAAACTAACAAGAACTCTAAATCATTACACTAAACACATTCCATCAACAATATGAAATTAGATTTAATCATCACATTTCATTGAACAATCAAGATATGCAATAATAATAACATGTGATCGAAAGATATCATTAGAATCAATCCATTTAACTAACATATACAATAGCATATTTTATAGTGTCCATTACATAAGAGAGTTCAACATTTATTTACATCATTACATTTGAACAACAATGTCTCCATGCAATTATGTGAGGAGAGTAAATCAAGAGAATAATACATGATACAATAGATGTACATATGGTACAATACATGAAAGATAATCCACATGAACTAGAACAAGTGCAGAAGTCTTCAAATCCAGGAGTAGTCTCACGAACACGAGCAAAGTAAGGGAACCCAATGGAGTACAAGGCACATTCCACCTGACCATGTGGAAACCTAAGGTCTACCCCCCGTGCTAGGAAATAGAGAAAGGGTCCAACCACAATGACAACAAGATGACATCCAACTGACACAACAAAGTATAAAGGATTCCAACATGCAAAGTATAACATAACATTACACAATGGTGACACCGCTTCCAGAGGAACACACATACAAAAATGGAAGTACAAGCCAAGGGAAAGTTAGGTTGCAGCAAGGGAGAGTGTCATCACATGGTCCTGGCATGGGTTGTCCTGACAGTCTTTCACTAGATGCCGACCCCCATCTATGGTTGTCCTAACAGTCTCACATTAGACGCCAGCCCCATAAGGTGACACATGCATAACCAACTTCCTTTTGTGAAGACAAGGAGGTTGTTCTTTCCAACTAGGCCTTCTCAACCCATCCTTAGCCTAAACGGGTGCTATAGGCATGGGTGAGGCATCCAATTATCTTAATTAGAGTGAAATTCTACCCAACCCCTTGGTTTATTAATTATGTCATCACTTAGTTAAGGAACTCCCACATGGGTTGTCCTAGATGCTAATTTGTGTGTTAGCCCCCATCAAGAGCCACTCGCCCTTCTAACAACCAAAAAACACAACACATCCAACATGCACAATTCACATGAGCATACACAAACGCGAGGCATAAACCATCCCGCACAAAAAATCAATCATAAAAGCAAGTAACTAGTGCATGGCTAAAACCCCCTCAATAACACATAGCAAATATCACATCAACCAAATTCAAGGTTCAATACAAACATTTAGC
This sequence comes from Sequoia sempervirens, assembly GCA_007258455.2. Taxonomy (NCBI): domain Eukaryota; kingdom Viridiplantae; phylum Streptophyta; class Pinopsida; order Cupressales; family Cupressaceae; genus Sequoia; species Sequoia sempervirens. The sequence goes on from VDFB02000363.1 coordinate 24,137,898, forward strand.
CTATAACATTATTTTCCCAGGCCTTTGGAAGATTCTCAACTTATTCACTTCGCACAATGACTTGGACATTGAACAATAACTCACAATCATCCCATTTCCATAAGTCACTAACTTTACTTCATACAATAGCTCAATTCAATAACGCGGGCAAAGAATGCTTGAGGTAAATTTAAAGCACAACCATTACATTTTCTAAGCCTTCATTTTAGACCAAGAATAGTCTACTATTCCATATAAACTTATCTCTCATTTATCTAATTACATTTGTATCAATTCTACCCTATCTAGTTTTTCCTCAATTTCATTTATTCAACTGACATGTTTAATAAAGAATAAGGGCAACAATATACCTTTACAAGAACACATCATACACATACATGTGTATACATGCATACATACATACATACATACATATATATATATATATATATACATACATATATATGCATATATATATATATATATATATATATATGCATATATATATATATGTATATATATATATATGTATATATATACATATATATATACACACACATATATATGTGTGTGTGTATATATATAGATATATATATATATACATACACATATATGTATATATGTATGTATGTGTATATATGTAATATATGTAATGCATATATATATATATGTATGTATGTATGTATGTATGTATGTATGTGCATATATATATATATATATTAATTAAACATAATGCATATTTCCAGATAGTAGATTTAAAACACAACAGTATAATTAAACTTCAAGCAATATACATATTTACATATATATATATATATATATATATATAAAATAGAATGTAGATTTCCAAATAGTAGATTTAATACATAACCGTATAATTAAACTTCAAGCAATATACATATTTACATACATACATACATATTTATATATATGTACATATATACATATATAAACATATACATATATATACATATACATATATATATACATATACATATACATATATATATACATATACATATATATATACATATATATATATGTATATGTATATATATATATATTTATATGTATATATATATATATATGTATACAACATCCATGTCCCGACATGAGTAACACACACACACACATATATATATATATATATATATATATATATATATATATATATATAATGTGAAAGCCAATGCTTAAGTCTTACATCGAATCATATTGCATCGACTACCCAACCTCTTAGCATAAGAGAAAACTTACATTCAAAATTCGATTATAGAATAATTACATTCTAAAAGTAATGACTACTAACATTTTGTTTACGTGGTTTACATGCTTAGTGATTGTTTGTTCACAATGCAGCTATCAAAGCATCGATTATGAAGGATAGCTTATCACATGCTTGCAAACATTAATGCATATCTACATCCTCTAAGTGAAGGGAAAGGGGGATTTCATGCGCTGCACACCATACAGTACCATAAACACCCAATGATAAGGCCACATATCTATTTTCTATTCCATTTCGATTTTTAAGCATGAGCCTTATGTAACTTTCTAGATTTATAGAGAAAAATAGGGGTAAGCATGCATACCAAGATAGAGCATTAAATTCAGAGTAATAGAGTATTGAATTCGGTATAGCCTTCCTACTACTCACAATTTAATCTTACAGGCAGCGATATAATCAACCATCACACTCCATCGACTTATAAGAATAGGGCCAATACTTTTAAATGTATACTCTAGAATAAGCAAAGATTTCGAATTGGTAAAATGTATTGAGAATTCGATAGGGAAAAAGAATTTAAATAGTCGGCTGACCCCAAGAAACATTATTACCATTGAAAGCAACAACCTAGCTTAGGGTGTGCCCAAGGAAAGTAAGCTAATAGGATTAAAGCTTTAGACAATATGATTTTCAAGCTGAATACAATGCTTTAACAGAGGAAAATTTTGAAAGCAAACCAAGAATGGAAAAAGAGGACTACACCGATAGAGGGAATGTAGGACTTTTATCAATGTTTTAGCTGAGGTGCTTGAAAAAGATTACAATTAATTTGGGGAAAATTATAGAGCAAGCAACAAAACCATAAAGTACTCCAAAAGAAATGAGTTTCAGTAGCTGAAATAAAATAAAAGAGTACTTAGAAATTTAACAAATAATTAATTGCTTTAGGCAGTATAATCTTGCAATAATCATTTTCTAAGCAAACATTAAAATTGGGAAGAAATTATGGAACCTAGAATAATTCGAATCACTGAGTTGAAAGTGTCATTGTCGGGTTTGCATTTTAGTTGCAGCTCCAATTTTCCTCCGAAGATTCAATTTGCAAATTTACAGCTCCAAGCTCTTATGAATTCAACAACCTCTGTAAAAACCCCAAAGAAACTTTTTCTAGAGCCTAAGAATTATTCACGGTAGAGTTGCAAGATTAGTTTTAAGAAAATAACTAAAAATCCCCTTTCTTTATTTCTCTTAACCAATTTATTTACTATTTCCCAATCCGTTGCAACCTCCACTACTTTTAATTTAATTATTTTAGTTAGTTTCCTCCACTACCATCAACTTCCTCAATGTTATTATTTTTTATAATTTTCACCATACCTTATAATTTGCACCTAATTAATTCAACTATTACAATATTTAATTTATTTATTTAATCCTTTTTATTTTAATTTTCTTCCACAATGCACTAATTATTATATTTATTTAAATATATCTTTATTGAGCCATTAATTTTAATTTATTTAAATCAAACAAAACATTAATAATATTTTATCATTATCACAATTGTATTTAAACATATACCTTTTAAACCACAATACTCTTTTATTTTAATATAAAATCAATCAAGCAAATAACTCAAATGAACTGAATACCCAACAATATCTGACCACAAAGCAAAACGGAAAGAAAAATGACAACAACAACGACAAACCAACTCGAGCTAACCACAAAAATAAGGGACGACAAACATGCACTCATCCTCGTCAAGGATGATGGCTCAACATAAGGGACCCGATGCTATCTCTGAATCAACAATTTCCATTCGGTTTAAGGCACACTCAAACCTGATAATTCAGGTGGAGTCAATGCCTGGTACCTACAACCTGCAACAAACCACACAGTCAAACATGTACATAGACAAACAAGAAAACACATCGTGAAGGGAAAATCACAACATTACAGGGCACTCGCAAGAGAGTGATGCGACCCTGTTCCCCTTCACCAAATACACCAACACACAATAATCAATTACTAACCAACATGATATGAATAATCATCAAATGAACACATGATACACAAGACAAGATTAATCCGCATGAACCATTAAATCCATATACTAAACATAGTATGAGCATAAAACCTTAGTGATAAAGTATCATCAACTACATCATACTATAAATCCATCATCAAACAAAGAATCATAATGTCCAAATACAACCAAGTCACTGTCAGAAGTAGAAACCAAATTGAGGGGCACTACATCCTCCCTCTAAGACCATCCTTACTCTTGGAAGCCTGCAAATAGATATGGGTACATCTCTCTCATCCTAGATGCATCCTCCTATGTAGCAGAAGACTCATCATTCAGATCCCACTGGACCATCACCTGCTCAATGTCTCGTGCCCTAAGTGCAAGTCTCATGTGTTGTATGACGCCTGCAGGCTCCAAAGCTAGTTTCCCATCCTCTACTTGTAAGGCATTCCAATCAAGGATATGAGATATATCTAGATAATAAGGTCTGAGAACTAAAACGTGAAACACATCATGAATGTGCGAGAGACTGGGCGGCAAAGCAAGACAGTATGCAACATGAACAATCCTCTCCAAGATCTCGAAAGGCCCAACAAAGCATGGTGTGAGCTTAGAGCCTTTTCCATAATGGATCAGACTCTTTCGCGGATGCACTAGTAGGAATACCCAGTCTCCAATTGAGAATTGGTGGTCAACCCTATGAGCATCTACATATTTCTTCTGTTTGTCCTGGGTTGCCACCAAATTCTCCCTAATGTGAATCACCTGCTGCTCCTTCTCCTGAAGAATCTCTTGACCAAGAAGACCTCTACCCTCCAGATGATCCCAACTCAATGGGTTCCAATAAGGATAGCCATACAATTCCGGAAAAGGAGGCATGCCAATAGAGTTGTGATAACTATTATTGTATGAAAAATCCACCAAATACAGGTAGTCCTCCCAACGAGACTGCTAATCCATAGCGTACATCTGAAGCATATCCTCAAGGATCTGATTAACCTTCTTGATCTACCCATCAGTCTCTAGATAATAAGCTGAACTAAAGTTCAATTGAGTCCCCAATGCATGCTGCAGGGACATCCAAAGAGCTGAAGTAAACACTAGATCTCTATCTGAAATAATCGTGTGAGGAATATCGTGCAACCTGAAAATGTCCTCCATGAAAACTCTAGAGCCACTGATGAAGCATTGTATGAGGATCAGACATGAGAGAAGTGGGTTTCCTTCATCAACCTATCCACAATGACCATAATGGCATCATGTCGATGGGAAGAAATAGGAAAACCAACAAAAAAATCGAATGAGATAATATCCCATTTCCACTCTGGGACCAGATGAGACTATAAAAGACTTGTAGGATTCTAGTGTTCTGCCTTCACTCTTTGACACTCTAGACATCTCGACGCAAAATCAACAATATCTCTCCTCATCTCAGCCCAAAAGTATAGCTAATGAAAGTTTGTGTGCATCTTTTTGACACCAGGATGAGCTGAATAGGGTACCCGATGCGCCTCTGACATGATCAAAGTACAAAGATCTCTTGAAGAAGGGACATAAATGCAACCCAAATTCTACAACAAGCCATCTGAATCAAGGGAGTATCCTGCAAATATGGCCTCTAAAACTCTACCTGATTCCACCTCAGACATCACCTCCTGATACCAACTATCTGAAGGAAGTGCTTAAAGGATCTAACTCCTCAAGTCCAATCCAAGAGTCAATGTCGATAGCTTGTGTCTCCACCTACTAAGAGCATCCACCACTACATTCTCCTTTCCCTAAATGAATTTCACCTCAAAATTAGACTCACATAGGAACTCCATCCACAGTCTCTACCTCGCATTCAGATTAGGTTGCACGTGAAAATATACTACAAACTACAGTGATCACTATGTAGCTCAAACCGATGCCCCAATAGAAAGTGCCTCCATCTTGTCAAAGCATGAACCAAATCGGCTAACTTTAGATCATGTGTGGGATAATTCAACTCGTGATCCTTGAGTTTGTGAGAATCATAGGAAATCATGTGACCATCCTGCATCAACACTACTCCTAAACCCTCTAAGGAAGCATCTGTAAAAACCACAAAATCTCCAGTAGGATCAGGAATTGCTAAGATAGGTGCACTAGTCAACCTCTCCTTAAGAGTCTGAAAAGCTATGTGGCACTGCTTTGACCAAATAAACTTCTTCCCTTTCCTCTAAAGAAAAGTGATGGGGTGAGCTATCCTCAAGAAACCTTGTACAAACCGTTGGTAGTACCCTACCAAACCCATGAAACTATGAACCTCTACAACATTAGTGGGCACAGGTCAATCAATGATATCTTGGATCTTTGAAGGATCCATGACAATGCCCTCACCAGAGATAACATGACCCAAATATTTCACCTCCATTTGGAAGAACTCACATTTTTACAAATTTGCATGCAACTGGTTCTCTCTCAAACATTGAAGCACTTGCCTCAAATGCTTTTCATGCTCCTCCATGGTCCTTGAATAGATCAAAATGTCATCTAAAAACACAAAAAACCAATCAAGATAGGTGTGAAACACACCATTCATCAAACTCATGAACACGAACGACGCATTTGTTAACCCAAATGACATTACTGTGTACTCATAGTGTTTGTAATGAGTACGAAATGCGGTCTTATGGATGTCTACCTCAAAGATGCACAACTGGCGATATCTTAACTTAAGATCAATCTTAAAAAACACCCTCGTACCCTTGATCTAATCAAATAGATCATCGATCCTCGATAATGGATATCTGTTCCTCACCGTCACCTTATTTAACTGCTGGTAATCAAGGCACAATTGAAGGGATCCATCCTTCTTCACAAAAATAACTAGTGCTCCCCAAGGAGAGACACTAGGATGAATAAACCCCTCGCCAACAACTCCTCAAGCTGCAACTGAAGCTCCTTGAGCTCCTGGATGGTCATCCGATATGGAGCTCATGAAATAGGATTTGCTCCATGTACAAGATCTATCTTAAAATCAATGTCACACTTAGGTGGCATCCCTGGAATCTCACTAGGAAATACATTTGCATACTATCTAAGGATAGGATAACTATCTAGAGACACCTCTCAGCTCTCCCCTAACTCCAGATCATTAACGATCACTGCAAACAATTGAAAACCATAACGCATACACCTCTTCAACTACATAGTAGATATCATCGGCAAGGAAATATGCCTCTACACACCAACTACCTCAACCTCAGTGCTAGAATCATCTATGCACTGCACTGACTTACTTTAAAAATCAATCACTACTTGGTGAGAATCTAACCAATCAATTCCCAACACAATATCATATGACCCAAGAGGAATAATATGAAGGTCTACTGTGGTGCAAAGAGATCCAATCCTCAAACTACAACCATGAACAAGAGACTCAACTACGACCTTAGCACTGAAGGCCAACTCGACCTACCAACTATCATCCTACTTCACTGCCACTAGTCCACATCGTGCTACTACGGAAGGAGAAATAAAAGAATCTGAAGCACCAGAGTCAAAGAGAATAGAAACATTATGACCTTGCAACACACCTGAAGTCTCAACCACTATACCCTAATGCTTAGCTTGGCAGTTATCAACCACTATAAAAAACCTATGTGACCTGCTTGCATCACCTATTGTTGGCTCTAAAGTGGCCGACCTCTAACTAAATCCAAATGTTCTCTTCTAAGGAAATTTCCTAGCAATGTGACCTTGCTGACTGCAAGAGAAGTACCTTGTACCTTTGTTGAAACCTCTATCACTTGGAGGTGCACTAGGCTGCTAAAAACTGCCTCTGCTAGCTACAAACTATGAACTCTGAACCGAATGATTACCTAGGGCAGTAATGCTGAGCTCGTTGCCAACTCTGATTTTTCCTAGACTGAAATCTATCACCCTACCGAGACTAAGAGTTCTTATGTTTCGACTGAGAGTGTTGTTGTTGACCACCCTTAGCACGTGCATGGTGGCTCCTAGAGGAGCTTGATGTCTAAGTCAGGCCACCTCGAGAATTGAACCCTGTTGGAGGTGCACTACCAATCTATACACCTATTTAACCACCAAGTTCCATAGCCACATTTTCCTCTAGTATCTGAGCCTTCTCTACAGCTACCTCCATGGTTTTCAGCTCAAACACACGAACACCCCCATTGATACAAGAATTCAAGCCCCTAATAAAATGTTGTATTAACATAACCTCATCATTGCTTATGCCAGCATACAGCTTAAGGTCATAAAATCTCTGCTCATACTACTCAATTGACATCACCATCTGCCTCAGCTCATGGAACTCATATGCACGATGTTGTCACCAATGATCGAAAAAGAACCAAGATTTGAATCTCTCTAAGAACATCTCCCATGATACTGAATCTATATCAAAATGAAGCTTATGCTCCTCCAAATGCTACCACATGGAAGAAAAACCTCTGAGATGCATGATTGGGCACCTAGCCTTGATGTTGCTACCATATGGATGCATAGCGAAACACTTGTTCAGATCAATTAACCGGGTTTCTACCTCTAAATCACTACCAGTCCCAACAAAAGTAGGAGGACGTGCTCGTAAAAGGTCCCTCGTATGTCTAGCTAATATAGCCTCCTGCTCAACTGCAATCTCTCTCCTCCTAGGAGACCTCTCTCTCTAACCACCAATTGTTCACTCTCCTATATCAGACCAAGATGGGCAAGAACCTCCTCAAGTAAGTGATGCAACTATGCACCCTCCAACCTCGATTGACCTGGATTCTGATCTCCTCCTTGATTATTTTGGGAACCATGTTGTTCCTCACGATCAGACTCATGGAAACTCTGAGGAGGTGAGTCTTGGCGATTAGCCCCACATCCACCACCATGACCTCTACCACATCCCCAACCTTGACCCTGATCTCTAGGCATTATCCTACACAAACACCACCAAGGACAAGTTCAGGGTGTTAGACGAGGTCAACAAAGGCGAGGCATGAACCATCCTGCACACAAAATCAACCATAAAAGCAAGTAACTAGTGCATGGATCAAACCCCCTCAATAACACATAGAAAATATCACATCGACCAAATTCAAGGTTCAATACAAACATTTAGCCTATAACATTATTTTCCTAGGCCTCTGGAAGATTCCCAGTATTCACTTCACACAATGACTTGGACATTGAACAATAACTGAAAGTCATCTCATTTCCATAATTCACTAACTTTACTTCATACAATAACTCAATTCAATGTGGCAAGAAAAGAATGCAAGGTAAATTTAAAGCACAACCATTACATTTTCTAAGCCTTCCTTTTAGACCAAGAATAGTCTATTATTCCATATAAACTTATCCCTCATTTATCTAATTACATTTGTATCAATTATGCCCTATCTAGTTTTTCCTCAATTTCATTTATTCAACTGACACATTTAATAAAGAATAAGGGCAGCAATATACCTTTGCAAGAACACATCATACACATACATGTGTATACATACATACATGTACATACATACATATATATATATAGATGTTAATTAAATATAATGTAGATTTCTAGACAATAGATTTAAATACAATAGTATAATTAAACTTCAAGCAATATACATATTTACATACATACATACATACATACACACATACATACATACATACATACATACATACATACATACATACATACATACATACATATATATATATATATATATATATATATATATGAATATGAATATGAAAATATTTTTAAATAGAATGCAGTCATCTTAAAGGAAGATTATCATACAACATCCATGTCCCGACATGAGTAACACACACACACATATAATGTGAAAGCCAACATTTAAGTCTTACATTGAATCATATTTCATCGACTACCCAACCTCTTAGCATAAGGGAAAACTTACATTCAAAATTCAATTACAAAATAATTACATTCTGAAAGTAACGACTACTAACATTTTGTTTACATGGTTTACATTCTTAGTGACTGTTTGTTCACAACGCAACTATCAAATCATCGATTATGAAGGATAGCCTATCAAATTATGCTTGCAAATATTAATGCATATCTACATCCTCTGAGTGAAGGGAAAAGGGGATTTCATGTACTGCACACCATATTTCCATACACACCCAACGACAAGCCCACATATCTATTTTCTATTCCATTTCTATTTTTAAGCATGAGCTTTATGTAACTTTCCATATTTATAGAGACAAATAGGGGTTACAAGCCTGAATAGAAAGACAAAGTATTGAATTCAGTATAGCCTTCCTACTAGTTGTAATTTAATCTTACAGGAAGCAATATAATCAACCATCACACTCCATCAACTTATAAGAATAGGGCCAATACTTTTAAATGTATACTCCAGAATAAGCAAAGATTTCAAAATTGTAAAATGCATTGAGAATTCAATAGGGAAGAAGAATTTAAATAGTCAGTCGACCCTAAGAAACATTATTACCATTGAAAGAAACAACCCAGCTCAAGGTGCGCCCAAGGAAAGTAAGCTAATAGGATTAAAGCTTTAGACAATAAGATATTTTAGGCTGAATAAAATGCTTTAACAAAGGAAATTTTTGAAAGAAAACCAAGTCTATGGAAATAAAGGACTGCATCGATAGAGGGAATGGAGGAATTTTATCAATGTTTCAACTGAGGTGCTTGAAAAAGATTACAATTAATTTGGGGAAAATTACAGAGCAAGCAACAAAACCACAAAATACAGTTCCAAAAGAAATGAGTTTCAATAGTTGAGAGCGAATAACAAAGTACTTAGAAATTTAATAAATAATTAATTGCTTCAGGTAGTATAATCTTGCAATAATCATTTTTTGAGCAAACATTAAAATTGGGAAGAAATTATGGAGCCTAGAATAATTCGAATCACTGAGCTGAAAGTGTTGTTGTTGGGTTTGAATTGCAGTTGTAGCTCCAATTTTCCTCCAAAGCTTCAATTTGAAAATTTGCAGCTCCAAGCTCTTCTGAATTCAACAACATCTGTAAAAACTCCAAATTCAAAGCTCCCAAACCCCCAAAGAAACTTTTTCTAGAGCCAGAGAATTATTCACGATAGAGTTGCAAGATTAGTTTTCATAAAATAACCAAAAAGCCCCTTTCTTTATTTCCCTTAACCAATTTATTTACTATTTCTCAATCCGTTGCAGCCTCCACTACTTTTAATTTAATTATTTTATTTTGTTTCCTCCACTACCCTCAACTTCCTCAATGTTATTATTTTCTATAATTTTCACCATACCTTATAATTTGCACCCAATTAATTCCACTATTACAATATTTAATATATTTATTTAATCCTTTTTATTTTAATTTTCTTGCGCAGTGCTCTAATTATTATATTAATTTAAATATATATTTATTGAGCCATTAATTTTAATTTATTTAAATGAAACAAAACATTAATAATATTTTATCATTATCACAATTGTATTTAAACATATATTTAAATTATCAAAAAACCTTTTAAACCACAATAATCTTGTATTTTAATATAAAATCAATCAAAGCATCAATCAAGCACATAACTCAAATGATCTGAATACCCAACAATACCTGACCGCAAAGAAAAATAGAAGGAAAAATGACAACAACAATGATAAACCAACATGAACTAACCACACAAACAGGGGACAACAAACAAACACTCATCCTCGTCAAGAATGATGGCTCAACATAGGGCACCTGATGCTATCTCTGAATCACCAATCTCCATTGGGTTTAAGGCACACTCAAACCTGGAAATTCAGGTGGAGTCGATGCTTGTTACCTGCAACCTACAGCAAACCACACGGTCAAACATGTACATAGACAAATATGCAAACACACTGTGAAGGGAAAATCGCAGTGTCATAGTTGTTGGAAATTTGTAGCCATTTAAAGAAAATTTCCACATAACCCAAAAGAGAAATCTATGCAACTAAGTATTCAAAATCCACATGCAAGAGAATATAAAACATACCCTGAAAATATGACACAAGATATACCCTGGGAAAACCCTGAAGAGGAAAAAAAAACCCAGCCTCCAAAAGCATCCATCTCTCATGTATTATTCAACAATAAATATTACAATACATCTTCTGAGTCTCCATGAACACCATTGAAGCAACATGCCCTCTCGAAGCAATCCATGTGAACAAGCATGCAACCACACATCCTGTGCCATGCTTCAAACCCTCACAAATTCTAACCAAAGCTAACATGCAAAATTGCATCTAACAATAACTACCTTTGTGGTTGCTTTTATAGAAGCAAGCTCCCACAAAACCACTAAGTGGTATTACACAAAACCATGTGACTAAAACCATGAGATTACAAAACCATGTCCCATTATTTAATATTGGGTAATTTATTTATTATTTTTTCCCCAATATTAAATAATTACATTTTTACAACTTAACTTATGTCCCAATGTGACATGCAACATTAAGTGGCCCAAGAATAATTAAATTAAATAGTTTATTGCAAGGTGTACAACACACCGTTTCCTAACATTCTCCCACTTGTTCTATCCATTGCATAAGGGGAACAAGTAACCTCAAAACATGAATCAAATGAACAATCCATATAGCCACATATACCATCATGGAATCAAAGTGCTCCATGTGCTCCATCAAGATACCTGCAACAAGAATCAAAGTGACCACCATCCCAAGCATTAATACTCTCGTCCTCCATCATGCCAATGCACAAAGATAAGAAGCTATCCAATAGAAAATCCGTGCACAATTTGTCACAATGAAGCATAAGTCCTACTCAACTGATATCCCAAACACAAACACTCAATCCAAAAGTATCAATATGCACCAATAGTTGTCAAGATACACAAACCCAAAGCTGAAATAAAACCCACAACAAGTGCCAATGCATCCAACTATCCATACCTAAAAGGTATACAAAACATAGTAAACTCATGCCATAAACATATACACCCATAAAATGCAATCATAATATCCATGTGCAAAACCTGTCAAAGAAAGACATACATCCAAGAGCTCCCACTGGATGGGTAATGAAAATCTGAAAAAGATCAAGGCATACCAAGTCTACCTGATAGCATCATATAGAAAGTGTAAACAACGTTATGTAGAACCAGGGAATCATCGACAATGATATGCAAACCTGTAAATCAATAACATGTAAGAACAACTCTCACCAAAAGTCTCCATAGCTCTCCCAAGTTCTCCACACCCAACAAAGGAAAAAGATAAAGGAACCACCGTGTCATCACCCAAGAACATATGTGAAAAAACATGACCACAAGCTAGTGATCACAATAGCTCCAACCAAACCTCAAACCAATGTAATGTGAAACCGAACATCCAAGAAGACAACCAAGACGAAGGATAGAAACTATGCACATCATATACCTGTAGAAAAATCTCCTACATACACCTCTAATTGCCAACTGTGTCAAGTATGATCTCCTCCACAACACCCCAAAATAAAATCCATGACAACACCCAACCATTCAATCACCAAGATAAAAAATAACATATGTATCATGTAATCAACATAGATGTAAGCCTCTCATAACCAAAGAAGATCAAACTAAATCCATTCCCAATGAAGGAAATAAGCCCAATACATCTCCTAAAATCAACATCAATGGATGTAATCACAATGCATAAGGAGATAAACATGCCAACACTCCTCATATGAACCCTCCAAAACCATATATCCATAGCTCAATATCTAAATGCATGAGAAGATAAAGAATAAAACATAAAGCACCTGAAAGTAACAATGAGCAATACCTCTCAAGTAAAACCATCGAGGAGACCAAGGATGGGGAATTGGAATGCTCCTCCAAGATATCCAAGTTATCATGACTCATCCAAGAACACTCTACTCATAGGTCCATGTTGAACTCACATCCAACCAAGGTGTAGGCTCCTCAGACTTCCTGCTGAAATCTCATCAAGAGTAACCATCTCAACACATGTCTCTAAGCATAAGATAACTCAAGCCTCACTTATGTCTCCAAGTATCCATGAGTACCTGTAACCAACCAATCCATGCCAAAATCCAAATGCAATATAGCACCCTCATGAAGTAATCAAGAAAATTTTGATGTACCCAATACCAAGAGAACCATTCAAGATCAATGTCAAAGCTCTAATCATGAATTAGGAACATAAACATGAAATCCATGATCTAAGCATCTCCTACTAGGAGATCTCATACAACAATGCATACATCTTGGTCTCAAGAGAACAAGTACCATGCCAAAACTCTAACATATGATCAAGAGTAAACCATGACATAATACCATAACACCCTAAACCAAGAATCAACATATGTAATCAATATGGATAAAACCATCCCTTGTCAATGAAACCAAAGATGCCAATGAACCATCACTGCATAAAAGTAGAATCCAGGAACTTCCATCCATCACACCAACAATTACTACAGAAAACCATCCACCATCAAATGGTGAATCCACATCACTCCAACAACTCCCACTTAACTGTGATACCGAGTCACACATGGCATCGCGACAACCATCCTCTCCATGAAGGTCATCTAGATCTACACACACAACTGAAATGTCAGTAACATAACAAGTAGAACAAAAATCTCCAAGCCAAGAAGATACCTACAACTGCTGGAAACCATCATAAACATATCCATCACCGCCAAACCATCACTATCAAAAGCATGGGCACTTAAAAGTGTAACCAAGAGCTATCCATAACATCATGGTAAACCACATGCTACAAGTCCCAAAAACAAATATCCAGGTACTATAAGAAACATCCACCCTCTCATCTCTAAACACACATACCAATGTACAAATCACCAAGAACAAGGCCAACCGTCAAAGTCTACAACAACAAGGAATCAAACCTGGTGAATAAAGATAATCCATAACCAAGTCATCCCATTGCAAGTAAATGAGTAGTTAATCCACAACTTGCATGACTTGTAGATCCAATCACTGAAACATGCAAACTCATCATCACATCAGTAAACTACAAACTGAGATATCTAATAGAATAACCATATAGATCAAAAGACTCAAACAACAAATCAACCTATAATATTATTTTCCAAACATGTCCATATATAAGTACCATAGTTAAGGAACCAAACACACCACCACCTCACCACCAAATGTACCAACAACTCAACCCAGTTTTGTGTCCATATATTTGCATAATCATAGTCAACTGCATTGGTCTCATATCATAACTGTACCTGGTAATACCATCTCACCTCCTCAATATGATAACAAAACCAGCAAACCAAGTGACTAAACCAAACCACCAAAATTGAACATGCATCAACACTAAAATATCAATGGGCAAAGACAACCCATGTCCAGGTCATAAATGCAACATGTAAGTATAGACCACCTACAACATTGCATAACTTGTAGATATAACAATGTAACATACAAATCCAACCATATACTGATAACCATGTCAAAAGAGAATAATAGGAGATCTACAACTAAGCATACAATGAATCCAAAATCAAATCTCCAAGATTTGACAATCCATAAACTCATAGTATCACCATAGTCAAAGTAACCCATAAAAAACTTAGATAAGTAAAATAGTAAATAAACCATACCAAAATAACTCCAAACCTGATCCACTGTGTAGTGCTCTAAACAAAATTTTCGTCAACTATTCGAAGTCCAAAATTTGACTCCGTATGCACCCAATATCACCTTTCGAAGCTGAAATAAAACACCTAAATTTGACCAAGAAAAACACTATCAAAACTGAAAAATAAAATAAAAATTATAGTACCACAGTGTAGAGCTTTGAGTAGAGCTTTGAGTCACCTTTCCAAGAAGTCCAAGAAGTAAAAAAACCAACATCGTGAGTGAAAGTTATGCCTCTTGGAATAAAACTACTCCAATCTGACTATAAAACATATATGGTGGACCCCACCCCACATTAAAATCCAATTTAATTTTTTTGCGGATTTTATTTAATAATTTAATATTTCAAACCTTTTTTCTAAAAGATTTGTGAAAGGTGGCAGTTAGAATAGTTTAGGCCATTTTAAAATTAAAAGAAACTAAAAGCCTTTTTTTTAAAAGGAAACATGACCCATCGTAACCCATTTTTAATTCAAAGTTTACAACTTTTAAAAAAGGCCGACAACATTAATGAACTAGCAGTTAAAAAATAAAGTCACAGGCTGAGAAAAATACCTTTGATGTGACAAGGCTAACACATAGGGTGGTACGGTTTTGTGACCCGTACCTGCCATAATTTTTAAAACTTTTTCATACAAAGCTTTTCAATTGGTATTTTAATCGATTAAAAAAAAAATTGATCTTTAATAGTTTTATAGGGACAATTTTTTTTTTTTTGAGTGACAAGATTAATTAAATTTCATATTTTTATTTCTTTCAAATAAAATATTTTCTGTACAATCTGCAAAAATTGAGATTTTACAAAAAAAAAATTGCAATTTTTTCCAGTAACAAAAATAGGTCAAGTTATATATCAATCTTTGTCTCTCGGCCAACCCAGATCCAATTATGAGGTCTATTTTGTTCCAGGAAGTCTTCTATAAATTTTCCTCCACAAAACCCCCACTTGAATGCAAAACCAAGAAACCCATTTCAACCAAAATTTCTCACACCCCAGATCTACAAACAACCCATCAAAACAACAAACCCAAAACCCTTAGATCTGCAATAAACAACTTGGAAAAATCCTTATATCTTTCCATGCCTTTTTATTTTCTTTCATGCAATGCATAGATTCAAAGTCAAACAAGATTTTTTTCAACCAAGCATTATACAACCACAACCCAAGCTTTGATACCACTTGTTGGAAACTTGTAGCCATTTAAAGACAATTTCCACATGACCCAAAAGAGAAATCTATGCAACTAAGTATTCAGAATCCACATACAAGAGAATAGACAACATACCCATAAAAATATGACACAAGATATACCCTGGGAAAACCCTCAAGAGGGAAAAACCCAGCCTCCAAAAGCATCCATCTCTCATGTATTATTCAGTAATAAATATTACAATACATCTTTTGAGTCTCCATGAACACCATTGAAGCAACAAGCCCTCTCCAAGAAATCCATGTGAACAAGCATGCAACCACACATCTTGTGCCATGCTTCAAACCCTCACAAATGCTAACCAGAGCTAACATGCAAAATTGCATCTAACAATAACTACCTTTGTAGTTGCTTTTATAGAAGCAAGCTCCCACAAAACCACTAAGTGGTATTACACAAAACTATGTGACTAGAACCATGAGATTACAAAACCACGCCCTCTTATTTAATATTGGGTAATTTATTTATTATTTTTTCCCCAATATTAAATAATCACATTTTTACAATTCACTAACTCATTTGACTGCAAAATCCGATGAAAATGTCTGACGAAATATGTATAATTTGATGTATCGTCGGGTGCTTGTAAAATTTGATGTATAATTTTTAATTTTTTAAGAGTTTATCCCCGATGTTCGTCGAAATTTCGACGAACCTAGGTTTTGTTGAAATGCCGACTATCAGTTTCGTTGAAATTTTGACAAACATGAAAAATAAGAAAAAAATCAAATTGTGGCTGACATAAAGAAAAGTGAGTTCGCTGATTTATTGCAACAGTGTTTTTCTCTAGTAGGTCTTCAAACAAAGGGAAAATTTGCATGTCCAATTTATGGTCCAAAGATGAAATCTTGTCATTCAACAAGTTTAGGAAAGTAGGTGTTTGATGAGTATAGGCACTTCCTCCATAGAAATCATAAGTATCAAACTATTGAAAAACATCTTTTCAATGGGAAAGAGGAGACTACATCAAAACCACGAAGAATGATACCTCACCTATGGAAGTTGGAATATAATAGAATTAATCGTCAAGGTTATACATTGGATCAAATTGTTTATGTATCATATATGATATGTTTTGAATTTATATTTTTATATTGTGTTGTGTTTACTCATGTTGTAATTGACAATGATTGTCATTGTTAATTTTTTTAACTTATATACTTCATGAAGGTCATCAAGGCATTAATGGACAACTTCCACAGGGACTGAAAAGTTATCCCAGAAAATTTAGTAGGTTGCCCCACTATGAGTAGCTACAAATTGTGCATTTTTTTGATACAATGCATATCAGAAAGAATATAACAGAAACGTTATGGAAAATATTGGATGGAAGACACGACAAAAAAAAAAATGTCAAAATTTGTAGTGACATTTAGGAAGCCAATCATGCAATGAAAAGTGTCATTCAATTAAATAGTGATGGAGACCAAATTAATATAAGTGCCCTTCCTTGGTTATTAATAGAGCAGCAAAGAAATGCTATAAAAGAAGTCATACGAAAAATTCGATTTCCCACAGGATTTTCTACGAACATAAACAATATAATAACAAAGAAAGGTGAATTTGGGTCAGGGATGAAAATGCATGATTGGCATGCCTTCATTAAGGTTATTATTTTGGTATATTATATACAATTGTATAATGCATGTACTTTTCAATGTATTGTGTTTACTACTTTTGGAAAAATAATGAAAATATCATTTTATAATTGCTGCAGTATGTTCTACCTCTATCTCTCCTAGACAACTTTGACAACAATGTCAAGCAAGTTATATATGATCTTGGAAAATACATGAGGTAAGTAGCGATATTTGTTCAATTTATTATATACATCTTATAATTTCCATTTGTTTTACTTGTTCTGTAATATACTGTATATTTTTGTTATATCTCATTAATATATTTGTGCCTTGAATCACTTGTAGATGGCTGTCATCTAAAAAAATCCATAAAGAAGATATAAATTGTTGGAAGAGAAAAATTCCTCGTCTAATGTGTGAAATGCAAAAGTGTCTACCTTCAAAAAATTTCAATGCACAAGAACACTACCTCATACACCAAGTTGAGGAGATTGAATTGTGTGGACCTGTATACACAAGGTTAATGTGGATGGTTGAGAGGCACTTGAAATTTTTGAAGGCTTTGGTTAGACAAAGAGCACATCCTGAGGGTTCTATGGTGGAGGGATATATGGTATACTAGACCATGGTGTACATTAGTGAATATCTTTCTAAGTTTGCAACAAAGATCCATGTAGATCACATTTGGGATCCCAACTCCATTAACAAATTCGAAGGGGAGTACCTGATGGGGAAAGGTAGATTGGGGAAAGTGAGAGGTAATTATAAGATGGTCATGGAAATTAATTGGAATGCATTTTACATATGATTTTTATGTCAATTGTACTTATTTATTTTTTAATCTTCAATACACATCAATTATAAATTAAGGTCGTATACTGTAGTATTTAACTAATTATACGTCATTTGTGAATTTCAAATTTTTTTGATACAGTTGGTCAAGAGTGGGATGCACTACATTTGTATGTCACAAACAATCTTGATTGGATGATGGTATAGATTGAACGATGTCAACAATCTGGTCGCGCATTAACATGTGAAGGTGTGGCTTCATTGGTTAACGAAGCTCATCATAATGGAGATTCCAATGTTACACAAAGGGAAATTGATTTAGCATATGGTTTAAGAGATAAATAGGTACGTATAAATATATTAATCACCCATATTATTTAATTATTTTCAATTATATTGATGTATATATATGTTGAGATTGTTTTCTTTACATACATTCGGCCAAGAATAAATATGTTTATCAACTGATGATATTGCAATAATTTTTACATGTTTGACATATTGTAGGTGAAACACCACAAGGCTATGTGGTGCAATGGTCATAAATTTTGAATCAAAATGTTGGATGAGATAAAGAAAACTTGTGATTCTAGTATAACTGTAGTATTTTAGGTGACTAATGTTTCATCTAGAAGCAACATACATCCAGAAGTCTCAAAAAATTGATATTATGGGATTTTGGATGATATACTTGAGTGTGACTTTAAGTCCTTCAAATTAATTTTTTTCGTCGTCCTATGGTACAGGCTACGATTGAATGAAAATGATCCTGAGAGAGCTGTTATTGAACATGATAATGGATTTACCATGGTTAATACAAGGTTGATCGAGTGAGCTGGAAATGAGCCCTATGTTCTTCCAAGCCAATGTGAGTAGGTATTTTATTCAGAGGTTCTAGGTAAACCGAGTTGGTCATTTGTTGTTAGACATGATTCAAGAGGAAGGCCAGTAAAGTAGAATGTGGTGGAAGAAGAAGATACCAAAGAACTAGAAGATGATATAGATGATGATCAGGATCAACAGTTAGTTGATGATGTCCTTGACGAAGATGTCGAAGAGGAGGAACTAGATCATGATGATGTAGGAGTTAATGCTCATGAAGATGATATCCGTGTGGATGATGACATTATCAAAACTGATATTGATGACGACAATGATGATATGACCAATCCTTACAATATCAGATCTAGATCGGATGATACATACAAAGAGTTGGATGAAGAAGAAGATCAATGACATTGAAATGTATGAGTTATGCAATTATATTATCTATTTGATATTAATTTCTTGATAGAATTATATTTGACTTATGTGGTTATATAATTAATTCATGATGTCTTTAATTTTTATGAAATTACATAATTAATTTAATGATGTACTTTTTAATGTTTGAAAGGTCAAAAAATTAAAACATTTCAATAATGATGTTAACAACCTTGAAATTAGTGTGTTTTATGTTTCATGTGATCATAAAAGATTAAAAAGTTAGTTGTAGAGGTGGTTGTTCAGTGGTTGACATGTAAATGCCTTTAAAAGACATAAAGCGATCATTGTAATGGTTGTTGATGGTTGAAGATTTAAAATACAAGCTCTTGACATTCGAAAATCTGTGTTTTTCTTCAAAATTTCTGTATTTTTCCTATTATGCAACACTGTATGATCACATGCAGCCATATTTTGATGTGAAATCAATTCCAGGTCGTGAAGATATGTGTTAGCTTTGATTTGAATCTGATTTGAGGGCTTAAGGCATTGATTTGAGTTAGAAAGCTTCATTTCTTTGCATATAGCCTGGTTACCCTATTTTTGAGGATTTGTAGTCCAAACATGATATAAAGGTGCTCTTACACTTTTTTTCATTACTGTAGCTTGTGTAAGAGGCCCCATGGATACTGTATTAATTGTAGGATGCATGAATAGGGCGTAGGATGAGAAATAAAGAAGGTATAGTTGTTGTCCTCAAGAGTTTTGTGAAGAAAAGCATGTGAAATGAGAGGTACTTTCTAGCCCGATGCTTGTTTGCTCCTTTATTTTCTATAAGAAGGATTTCTAGGCTAGAAGTACGGGTTAGCAAGTTAGATATTTTTTGGTCGAGTCTAGGTAGAGTTGCAGAGCAAATTATAAAGTTCGATGGTTTTAAGGAAAAAACAATTTAGGTTTTGAGTCATTCTATAGTAGGTTTTGAATTCATGGGGATTTGATGTTTTATGACAGTACTGGCATTTGAATTGAAATGATTAATTCAAACTCATGTCTCTCCATTGTACATGCATATCTAAATTTTGAATAAGATAATCAAGGGTTGTCTCGTTCATCTCACTCTTGTGGTGTGTATGATTTCTATTTTGGCTTTAATTCAAAGAATTAATTAAAATACTTGAATGGAATTGTAGGTGGATATGTTATGTATAGGGATTTGATAAGTAGTATTGGCTTAGAATACATGTTGATGAAATTGTAAAGCAATGTTCTCAAGGATCTTATATGTTATGTGTTAAATCTATCATAAACCCTTAGATGTTTATGAATTTGACTCCCTCAATGGATATATGACACTGATGTAAGTTGTACTAATTTGTATGGTTTAGTATTTTTTTTGTCTTTACCTAGCACTTGCTACAAATTGAAAATTAATGACTATTTTACACTGTGGAATGTGTTGTAGTTATCTCATGCTCCAAATAGTTTATATTACTAATGAACAACCAATTCTATTCAGTATTATGCTATTATGTTGAGCTATTAAATGAGATTATCTATTGTTGTTAATGTTG
>VDFB02000363.1:24159220-24188297 GCA_007258455.2 Sequoia sempervirens
GATCCTTGATAACATTGCTTTACAATCTCATCAATATGTATTCTAACCCAATACTACTTATCAAATCCTTATACAGAACATATCCACCTACAATCCCATTCAAGCATTTTAATTAATTCCTTGAATTAAACCTAAAACAAGAATCTACACACCACAATAGTGAGATGAATGAAACAACCCTTGATCATTTTATTCATAATTCAGATATGCTTGTACAATGGAGAGACATGAGTTCAAATTAGTCATATCAATTCAAATGCCAGTACTGTCATAAAACATCAAATCCCCATGAATTCAAAACCTACTACAAAATGACTCAAAACCTAAATTGCATTTTCCCTAAAACCATTAGACTTTACAATTTTCTCTGCAACTTAATCTAGACTCGACCAAAAATATCTAACTTGCTAACCCATACTTCTGGCCTTGAAATATTTCTTATAGAAAAAGAAGGAGCAAACAAGTATCGGGCCAGAAAGCACACGTGTCACCAGCCAATTGGACCGCCTTGTGATATTTCAAAAATTTGTTACAACAACAATCTCCCCAAAGAATCTTCTTGTTCATTGTGCCCACTGAGAATGGTTGATGCAACAACAAAAAACTTCAAGAATTCTGCGCTTAGACTGTCACCAAAAAAAACTCGAATCTGTTGTAACTACAACAGCTGATTTGTCAACCGTTAGCAACCTACTCCTTTTCACTCTTCCTCACTTAAATATACATTTACCCATTTTTGGTACTCTTCATCAGTTGGCCAATCAAAATTGATCACCTCATTCACCTTGACACTATAAGGTTTGTACTTAACTGCCACCTGATTCGCTTCTCTTTCAAAAGACTCCAAGAATGAGTTGGTGCTAATGATTTGTCCATACAAACACCAACAAATCATAACTGAAGCTACTCCATTTTTGAGGGTTTTAGAATAAAAACATGATATACAAGGGATTTTACAACACTCCTTTTGTGATTACTCAGAAGCTTGTAAGAGGCACCATGGATATCAAGTATAATTCGTGGATGCATGAATAGGGTGTAGGATGAGAAATGTTAGCTAGCTGCCGGCCCTCAATAGTTTTGTGGAAGAAAAGCATGTGAAATGAGAGGTTCTGCCTAGGTTTCAAACAAAACATGTATAGGGAGATCCGATTTTATGAATTTTTATCCATGTGCAGACCTAATGGGTTGTTTATGAATACTGAATATAAATGATATACATACACACACACACAAACACACACACACACACACATATATGTATGTATGTATGTATGTATGTATGTATGTATACATATTTTTAAATGTAAATGTAAATGCAATTACTAGATGATCTCTTAGAACAATAAATGCAACACATCATTAAAGAAACTGATATCTATGTATATAAATGTGTATTTCTAAATGCAAGTGTAAATGCAAAGAGCATATGGTTTTGTAGTGTTATAGATACAACATATCCATAAACCAATGTAATTGAAATTTAAAAGTCTCAACACATATAATATGAAATCGATCAAACTATTAAACTACATGATAAATAAATGAAAACAGAAAATGCATATGTATGTGTATTTGTAAATGTAGGTGTTAAATAAACAAGAATAATGAAAATTATAAAAGAATACAAGGAAAGGTCTCCTCCCTTCTTGGTAGTGATAACCTCCTCCACACACAACCCTTAAAAATTATGAATAGAGGAATATAATCTTTGAAGAAATCAAAGTTGATTCTCTCCTACCTGATGCAATTAGTCATTTTATCCTTACAAACATTTATAGTGATTATTAGAAGCACATAGACCAATTCTTCATAATAGAAGAATTTGATCATACTTTTCCAATGATGGCATTATGAAGAAACCTTAGGTTAAATGAATAATTCCTAGCTAAGTTCTTTAAATCATGTCCAACCGTATAAGAGAATACCATTGCTATGTGTACCTAGATACCATGGAGAAAGGCTCTTTGGGCTCTTTCATCAATCATCCTACCTTAAAACATACCAAAATTCTCCTAGCAATTAGACATAGGAAGATTTAAGATGATTTAAAAAAAATTTATTGCCAAAGCATAAACTTATGATGACTTAACCAAGCCTAGTACACACTCCCTCCCCGTTAACCACTTAGACATATGAAAATTAAATGTAAATTTGCTGCTATTTTTAGTCATGTAGGTATCCAATAAACCACTTGGTGGTGTTTCCCTTCAAGTTTATTTACTTGAATGAAGAGCAAAAGTCCTT
This sequence comes from Sequoia sempervirens, assembly GCA_007258455.2. Classification (NCBI taxonomy): domain Eukaryota; kingdom Viridiplantae; phylum Streptophyta; class Pinopsida; order Cupressales; family Cupressaceae; genus Sequoia; species Sequoia sempervirens. Next base: position 24,161,468 of record VDFB02000363.1, read on the forward strand.
TGATTATAATTAGAGAATACATTTGAGGCCTTGGTTGTGTAACTGATGGACCATAGTCACATTTAAAACTTGTTACAAAGTTTGGGAGTTAAAACGTTAAGTAGATTTGATTTGTGATAGACACATTTGGATAGTAGTAACAATAACTTGCAATCTATCAAGACTTGATTACCTTATAACTTGTGAAATTATAGCGATGAAAAGATAGATTAATCATAATGTCACCTTAGGATCACATCACCATGAAATAACTTCATCCAACATCCTTATGAGTGTAGGTACCACTAAATAGGTATTTGTCAGATTAGTCTTCCTTGAGCGAGGGAAATTCAGGAAGAGAAGAGGAAAGCGAGACATGTAGTATGTCTAAAAGAGGGAGATCAACTAGAGGTCAAAATATTAGAAGAAAATTATGTAAACAAATGGAATTTTTTCTTGCTAAAGGGGGGTCATGTTCTTATGATGATGAGAGCATAGGCGACGTCGAGGTGCCCTTGAGGTACAAACATCTACAGAAACAATGGGTACCCAAGGAACTTCCTCCAATAAACACTAATTTTTCTGTCAATGAGAGGATATATCGCATAGCACCATCATCATTACATGGTTTGGGCATATTTTGCATGGATGACATAAAGATCTATTACGACAAAGTTATTGAATTTATGGAGTATGTCAGACCTTGTTACAGTTACAAAGATTGGATGCAACTGGTTCAATATACACAAAGTATGCGTAGGTATGCACTGTCAGCAAATTATATACAGCTAAAAGATAAGGATCAAAATAAAGGAGTGGCTATGTACATTGATGGAAGGCCAAAAGCATCAAGGAATATTGCAGGGTTTATAAATATTACATGACCTGGGTCAACAAATAAGCAACCCAATTGCATATTCGAGGCGTGCGAGGGAAACCGTGTATTCGTATGTGCAATAAAATCAATAATTGCAGGGGAATAGTTGCTAATAGATTACAATTTGAATCGCTTAGTTACAAACACAGTTACTATGGGGGTGGTACGTACTATGTACCATTTTACCCAATGTCTAATTAATAACTCCAATATACCATTTTATTCTTCTATTTTTTTCGTAAGTCTATTGGTTTCATTTCAGTAATGTTTTTTTATATTTAATTTTTGTCACAACGGAACATTGATCGTACGGAGAAGGTTCTGGCCCAGAGCATAGATCACGATGTATCTTCACGCTCTTCTACCCGACAAGTTTACCTCATTGTAATTGTACAAATTAGATACGAAAAAAATATTTTATTATGTTGTTGTTTTGATAAGTTTATTGGGTTAATTTCGATAATGTTTTTAATATTCTTGTTACAGTCGACTGATCAGGGAAAGGCACCAGCAGTAGACGAGAGCATCGATAGGGAGGTGCAGTCAATATTATGTGATGATGACATTTCTTATTCAACAAGCCCTCTCGATATGATAAGGAAGACCCAAAAAAATGCAATGAAGAAATCCTTAAGTTGTTATTCATAGTGCCTCAAACAGATGAGATAAGAGAGAGGGTTAAAATATTGATTGAGAGATCACAGAACTTGCAAGTAAGTTGTCATGAGGTCTTTAATTATAACATAAGTTCATTCATGGTTTTATATTTTGTACTCTTTTATGTCATGAACTAAAATATGTGCTATTTTTATAGGATTTTTTGTGTCCTCATGATGCTCCTGGCCATGATCAGAGTACTGCAAGTGTTGCCCGAGGAGTAGGGGTTGGTACAAGTGTCCATCCTAATCTTCCTACGCATACATCACATCATCTGACCCCATCATCCTTTCCTATATTGTCATCTAAAATTTTGACAACACATACCATGTAGGAATCCGTTAGTGCACCCTCTGGCAGAAAACACATGCCAGAACATGCGTCAGGACATGTACCTGGGGATGCAAAGGCCACTAGTACTGGTGATATTTTAGCAGCATTTCCTGGATCTTCTTGTATTACTAGTACGGGAACATTACCGATCACATTTGTGGTGATCGAGGATTTCGTTCCCATAAAGATAGAGAAGATCCTAGGTACTTTAAAATGTTTTAATTATTATTATATATAATCCAATTGAAATTTACTTATTGATCGCTCTTTTTAGACTATTGATCCCATGATCATTTTGCAGGAAATGATGTTTTTTATAAACATCTAAATGATATTACATTGAAGCTCTTCGGGCCCACCATACGTACATGGTGGAATTCCCAAAATCAAGATTTAAAGATGAGCTCATTAACTTAGTTGTGCTCTTGATTTGATAAAGACATTCATAGAACCAAGGTCCTTAAGAAAGTGGTACACTATCTAAAGTATTTGAGGGACCAATATAAGTTACATTTAGAGACCATGGGTCATTTAGAAGAACAAAAGTATAGTACATGATTCCGGAGAGAGGGAGTGGAGGCCTGGTGTGGGATGGAAAGGAAGGCTAAAAAGAAAATAGGAAAGGAACACCACTAGGCCAGGAAGGTGTGTGATACTATCAACAATGTAATTAGCTCTTGATTACATATAATCTAATGTGTTTCAAACTTTTCATAGGTTTTCTCAACACGCCAGAGGCAACAAAGGAAAGACTAAACCACGGGCAACACAAACTTGGCTGGTGGTTATATGGAGACAGCCACATGAATTGTAAATCAATAGAAATGAAATATAATTATCGAAATAATAGAATTAGAAAACAATTTTGGTTTTTAATACTTTTCCTTAGAAGCAAAATTCATGATCTTATAAAAAAATGTAGGGCTTTGAGTTCAATAGAGTTCCCATAGAAGAGGACTTGAAGATTGCCTTCCAGCAAAGCTATGGAGCTGTGGTTGAATACCTAAGAGTCTTGACTGGGAAAACACAATCTTCCATTGCATCAATCCCCGCAATTAAAATAAAACTCAATAAAGTTTATTTAAGAGTGGAATATATTACAATCTATTCAATATTAATTTCCACCATAAAAGTAATTACATACCTATTGTTTTAAAATTCAAAGCAATGATAATCACATGACAACTTTGGAATCCTGACACAGTGAGGGTGGAATAACCTACTTGAATTAAAGGTCATGGTGTGCATCCGGTGCTAGAGCATGTGAGTATGATCAACATGTTGAGCATGATCAAAGCTAGCGAGGCCGGAACATGATGTGGCCCCAGTATTGGGTAAAGAGGACCACTCTAAAGTTCTTTTTAAGAAACATATTTAATTGCAATTGTGGTGTATTAATTAATGTAACCTTTAGGTGTTTCAACTTTATAGCATGTAGACCGTGATCAACATGTTGAGCATGATCAGGCTAGAGAAGATCAGGAACATGATGTGGCCCCATCCGGTAAAGAGGACCACCCTCATGTTCTCTTAAACATATTTAATTTCAATTGGTGTATTAATTAATGTAACCTTTCGTGTTTCAACTGCAGATCAGGATTTAGAGGTGTTCAACATGTTGAGCATGAGTCTATAACAAAAGTTCAGGAACATGATGTGGACCATCCAATTAGAAGAACCCTCAGTAATTGCTTTAATTAATGAAATACTTGTAACAATAATAATAAAACATAATGGTTTGGCATTTCCTTTCTTATTGCAGCGGACCCCCTTAATAGCGGCGTGCGATCCTTAGAAGCTGAGAATAGCGACTAGGCATACATTAAGATCATGGCGAGAGAGCGAGAACAACTAAAGGGGGACAAATATTGATTTAGAAAATGATACTCACTTCAGATTTTTGTAGCTTTAAAAAAGAAATAAAAAAAAAAGATTGTAATCATATCATGACAACCATAATTTTGATAATATGTAAAAACTGAAAGAATGAATATTATATGTTAATGAATGAATGTGAATATGCTAATTAATGAACATGTTATATGTTAATGAGTGAATGTTATATGCTATTAATGGATGAATAATGAGTGAATGTTATATGCTATTAATGGATGAATGAATGATTAATGTTATATGATTGGGTATGGGGAATTGAGAGTGATGTAAGAGGGAGGGGCAAAATGAGCTTCCACCATCACATGGTTGGCCTGTTAAGTAGAGAATATTAAACTATTCTCGAAACAAAGAGAAGCTCAATAAGGTAATGCACTTTTCAATATAAGAAATGGGTCGTTTGAAGCATCAAACCAATATGCAAAGATGAAATAAAGTGCTAAATTTTTACTATGGTGGTAGAAAAATGATTCCTTATACCCTGAATCCATACTCTACATCATAATTTGAAGTTGTTTCCATTCCAATGTTTTGATTTTAGTTTGTTTGTATGGCTTTGTATGAATACCACATTGTGTTGTGTGGTGGTTTGGTTTCAAAGCTCTGTTTCTTCTATTTTTAGTGGTGACATAACTCTAAAATTTGACTTTTGTGCATAATAGGTTAGTGGAAAAATTGACTACTCTGAAGGTTTTAGAGGCTCAATTGAGATAGATACACAAATATTTGGATCTTGTTGTTGATGGGAGGCTTCGACTTAACCATGAAATTTTGTACCATCTGCAGGTATGCAAAAGTTTATCTACTTACATTCATTCTTGATCATAAATGTTGTAAATGATATTAATGCTTCAAACTTAAGATTCGTTTCATTGTTAGAATGATCAAAATGTTATACTTTTCTATACATTCAAGCATTCTCTTGCCCCCTACCCCTTCCTCTCTCCCACCTCCTTTTAAGTTTTCTTTGTCATAAAGATTCACATTTACGTCTCATTTTACACAAATTTATGCTGAAGTTAGCTAGGAGTGAATAAAGATATGTAAAAGATGATGGATTATGTCTAAACAACAACTTTCCATCTTATAGCTAATTAAATCCTTAATATTTGAATAGTTTAGAGCTCGAATAATGCTTGTATATGCATGTGTAGCAATAAGGGAGCCTATGTGAAGATTGAAATTTAAAACATCACTTTGGTATTTTTCCTTAGGCAGTGAAATGATATTTTAAGTAATACAAACCTACACACACATTGATATTTTTTGGCATTGCATTGAAGAATTTTTTTTCTCTTATACCTACCCTCGGCTAGACATGGAGGTATATAATATTGGTTTATGGGTTTATTCTGTAAGTAGTTAATTTCACAAAGGAAGACTAAAATATTCTTAATGTCCCGTGTCAGGTGTGAAAGCATATGAATCACTTGCTGAAGGCACCATTTTGTATTAATCCAAAAACTGGTTTGTTCTTTTTTTTAATGTTTCTTGCATGTGTTTTTTTAGGCTCTAGAGATGTAGCTTGACTCTTTCCTTTGCACTTTTCATCTATTCTAATGATTACAGTAGATTGTCCTCATAATTTTTCATGTAGATCTATTTGTAACCTTATTTTCTACCAATCAATTTGCAGACCACTCACATATTAAGGACCATTTCACTAACTTGTAGTCATCCATTACTTCATATGTTGCAAGTTGTGTTTATGTGCCATTAAATCCTGATGATTGTGAGAACTTTAATCCTACAAGTGTACCCAATATTTCTCAAGTAAAAGTCTTACCTTATTTTATAGTACTTTAAATGGTTAATTGAAGGTGCTTCTTTAGATCTGAGATAGTTGAACCCTAGATTAAAATATGGTATTAGATGGGAAGTATAATGATAAAACTAAGGTCCATTGAACACAAATTATGAACATAATTTACTGGACTATGAATAGTGTTACAATTATAATTATTTCTCGTTTACCCACCTTTGCATTAATGAAAAAGATAGTAGATATTGGAAGTTCATTACATGTCTCATGTATGTGTTAGTATTTTAATTTTGTTTAAGTTGTTCAAGAGCTTGATTAGATCAAGAATATGTTCTACAAGCTCTGTTCTCTTGACACTGCTCAACATTTTCCCTACACATTTTCTCTTCAATCTAGATGTTTCTTAACTCCTTCCCTTGTTAGCCCTTGGTTTTTCTCAAGTGTAATTCTTTCTCTATGCATCTTGCAGTCTGTATGTATGATCAGGCATCTCTTATGAAGCATGGATAACCTTTCATGGAATTGTTGTTGTAATTAGACAATTACCATTGTGAGAATAATCATTTAATTTGTATAGAAGTAAGTCTTTTTCATATTATTTGACTTGGTATTGTAAACTTGTCTTTGTAGGATTCTCTCGGGGGGAACAACAGAACTGTGATGATAGGTAGAGTTGTTTCTTAACTCCTTCCCTTGTTAGCCCTTGGTTGTTCTCAAGTGTAATGATTTTTCCATGCATCTTGCAGTCTGTATGTATGATCAGTCATCTCTTATGAAGCATGGATAACCTTTCATGGAATTGTTGTTGTAATTAGACAATTGCCATTGTGATAATAATCATTTAATTTGTATGGAAGTAAGTCTTTTTCATATTATTTGACTTGGTATTGTAAACTTGTCTTTGCAGGATTCTCTTGGGGGGAACAAAAAAACTGTGATGATAGGTAGAGTTGTTTCTTAACTCCTTCCCTTGTTAGCCCTTGGTTGTTCTCAAGTGTAATTATTTTTCTATACATCTTGCAGTCTGTATGCATGATCAGTCATCTCTTATGAAGAATGGATAACCTTTCATGGAACTGTTGTTGTAATTAGAAAATTTCCATTGTGAGAATAATCATTTAATTTGTATGGAAGTAAGTCTTTTTCATATAATTTGACTTGGTATTGTAAACTTGTCTTTGCAGGATTCTCTTGGGGGGAACAACAGAACTGTGATGATAGGTAGAGTTATTTCTTAACTCCTTCCCTTGTTAGCCCTTGGTTGTTCTCAAGTGTAATGCTTTTTCTATGCATCTTGTAGTCTATATGTATGATCAATCATCTCTTATGAAGCATGGATAACCTTTCATGGAATTGTTGTTGTAATTAGACAATTTCCATTGTGAGAATAATCATTTAATTTGTATGGAAGTAAGTCTTTTTCATATTATTTGACTTGGTATTGTAAACTTGTCTTTGCGGGATTCTCTCGAGGGGAACAATCCCTTGGTTGTTCTCAAGTGTAATCTTTTCTATGCATCTTGCGATCTATATGTATGATCAATCATCTCTTATGAAGCATGGATAACCTTTCATGGAATTGTTGTTGTAATTAGACAATTGCCATTGTGAGAATAATCATTTAATTTGTATGGAAGTAAGTCTTTTTCATATTATTTGACATGGTATTGTAAACTTTTCTTTTCAGGATTCTCTCGGGGGGAACAATAGAACTATGAATGATAGGTAGAGTTTTTTCTTAACTCCTTCCCTTGTTAGCCCTTGGTTGTTCTCAAGTGTAATGCTTTTTCTATGCATCTTGCAATCTGTATGCATGATCAGTCATCTCTTATGAAGCATGGATAACCTTTCATGGAATTGTTGTTGTAATTAGACAATTGCCATTGTGAGAATAATCATCTAATTTGTATGGAAGTAAGTCTTTTTCATATTATTTGACTTGGTATTGTAAACTTGTCTTTGTAGGATTCTCTCGGGGGGAACAAAAAAATTGTGATGATAGGTAGAGTTGCCCTTGGTTGTTCTCAAGTGTAATGCTTTTTCTATGTATCTTGCAGTTTGTATGTATGATCAATCATCTCTTATGAAACATGGATAACCTTTCATGGAATTTTTGTTGTAATTAGACAATTGCCATTGTGAGAATAATCATTTAATTTGTATGGAAGTAAGTTTTTTTCATATTATTTGACTTGGTATTGTAAACTTGTCTTTGCAGGATTCTCTCGGGGGGAACAATAGAACTGTGATGATAGGTAGAGTTGTTTCTTAACTCATTCCCTTGTTAGCCCTTGGTTGTTCTCAAGTGTAATACTTTTTCTATGCATCTTGCAGTTTGTATGTATGATTAGTCATCTCTTATGAAGCATGGATAACCTTTCATGGAATTGTTGTTCTAATTAGAAAATTTCCATTGTGAGAATAATCATTTAATTTGTATGGAAGTAAGTCTTTTTCATATTTGACTTGGTATTGTAAACTTGTCTTTGTAGGATTCTCTTGGGGGGAACAATAGAACTGTGATGATAGGTAGAGTTGTTTCTTAACTCCTTCCCTTGTTAGCCCTTGGTTGTTCTCAAGTGTAATGCTTTTTCCATGCATCTTGCAGTCTGTATGCATGATCAGTCATCTCTTATGAAGAATGGATAACCTTTCATGGAATTGTTGTTGTAATTAGACAATTTCCATTGTGATAATAATCATTTAATTTGTATGGAAGTAAGTCTTTTTCATATTATTTGACTTGGTATTGTAAACTTGTCTTTACAGGATTCTCTTGGGGGGAACAACAGAACTGTGATGATAGGTAGATTTGTTTCTTAACTCCTTCCCTTGTTAGCCCTTGGTTGTTCTCAAGTATAATGCTTTTTCTATGCATCTTGCAGTCTGTATGTATGATCAGTCATCTCTTATGAAGCATGGATAACCTTTCATGGAATTGTTGTTGTAATTAGACAATTTCCATTGTTAGAATAATCATTTAATTTGTATGGAAGTAAGTCTTTTTCATATTATTTTACTTGTTATTGTAAACTTGTCTTTGTAGGATTCTCTCAGGGGGAACAACAAAACTGTGATGATAGGTAGAGTTGTTTCTTAACTCCTTCCCTTGTTAGCCCTTGGTTGTTCTTAGGTGTAATGCTTTTTCTATGCATCTTGCAGTTTGTATGTATGATCAATCATCTCTTATGAAGCATGGATAACATTTCATGGAATTGTTGTTGTAATTAGACAATTGCCATTGTCAGAATAATCATTTAATTTGTATGGAAGTAAGTCTTTTTCATATTATTTGACTTGGTATTGTAAACTTGTCTTTGCGGGATTCTCTCGAGGGGAACATCAGAACTGTGATGATAGGTAGAGTTGTACAACACCATAAATAATTTGGCATTATCAATATATTGCTTATAGAATACTTTGTGCCAGTAAAATGGAATGTGCAATGACAATTGGTCTCAAATTCAAATCTGAATATAAGTACATTATACAAAAGAAGATGGTATCTATTCTATGATTTAAAGAACCCCAAAATAAGAAAATTAGTAGGTTCCATTTGTTTACTTGCTCTTAGACACTTGTTTAATCGATGAGACCCTCAGAATGTCTTGCTGATAACCAACAGTGTTCAAAACTCCTGAAGAGGTCTGATCGGCGTGACATTGGATCTGTCTTGCCGATGGAAGTCATCGGAAAGAGTCTCTGTGATGGTACATTTCAATGAATATTTTTTAAAAAAATTTACATTGTTTCGTCGCAATTTCGACGAAAACCACCAACGAATCACCGAAAAGGTCCAATGAAGTTGCTATAGCTGTGATGAAGGCTTCATCGTAACTCCTTTCCCATTTCATCGCAATTTCGACGAAGGCCACTAACAAATCATAGAAAAGGTCCGACAAAGTTGCTTAGTTGCGACAAAGGCTTCGTCGTAACTCCTTGCCCATTTCATCACAATTTTGACGAACTCCACCGACGGATCACATAAAAGGTCTGACAAAGTTGCTTAGCTGCAATGAAGGCTGTCGTAACTCCTTTCCCATTTCATCGAAATGGCAACGAATTTCTAGTGTTGTTTCAACGCTTCAGAAGAGCCATTGCAATTGCATTTTGGTTGTAATTCGTCGGTGGATACACAAAGTTTTCGTTGATATTTTGATGAACATCCGAGTCATTTTATAATGTTGACGACCGACGAATCTGCGCCGTTATTTTGATGTTTAATGAGTCATCATAATTTTGAAGAAAAAATAGTGACGAAATTGTTTTTGTCATTTCATCGCTTTTCTTGCAAATATTTGTCGAACCACCGACGAACGTCCATCAATGGAGTCAAATTGAGTAGTGACTTAACTTATGTCCCAATGTGACATGCAACATTAAGTGGCCCCAAGAATAATTAAATTAAATACATTATTGCAAGGTGTACAACACACCTTTTCCTAATAGCAGGGCACTCACAAGAGAGTGGTGCAACCCTGTTCTGCTTCACCAAATACACCAACACACAATAATCAATTACTAATTAACATGATATGAATAATCATCAGATGAACACATGATACACAAGACAAGATTAATCTGCATGAACCATTAAATCCATATACTAAACACAGTATGAGCATAAAAACTCAGTGATAAAGTATCATCAACTACATCATAACTATAAATCCATCATCAACCAAGCCACTGTCAGAAGTAAAAAGAAAACTGAGGGGCACTACATTAGGATTTTTCCTCTACTATCACACCCATATCACCGAGTTCTAAGGTTGATACCTCTACTATCTCTCCTAGTGTCACAACCTCTTCATCATTGCTAGCCACTTCATCTTCTTTGCTCCACCTCATCTCCTTGTTATACTAATAAATTTCTTAATAACCACTACCATTCATCACTCCCATAGCCATCTCTACCATGTCCACCATTTCTTCCACCTTTCCATTATTATCCATCCCTTTTTCCACTCCCATTATCATACCATATCCTTTCATCTCCCAACTCACTCAATCCATTCCCAAAAAGTTTGTAGCTCATTTCCTCTCTAAGATCAACAAAGAGTTGTTGTCCCATACAATGGTTACTTCAAAAACTTCTTTGCCTCATGTAGATCTAGATCCTCCATCCTTGGTAGGTATTGACCAAGTATATCATTGAATCAAAGAAGGTATATCTCATATATATATCATCATAAAAAGAGTGAATGTCATAAGTACATCATCATCGATGAAACAAGTGTGATAAGATAATACAAAATCATAACATATATACAAGGCCGTGACTAAGATGATTAATATATATACAAAACACATGTCTACAATATGCCTCTAAGCAATAAACAACATGAAGATCAAGTATAAAAAGTAAGGCCCTGACAAGAAGGACAAAACCTTATAGACTAGGCTATGGGCCACCAAAAGGATTTGGCTATCTCGCAGACTGATCACCTACCCCACCACCACCTCTACCATCACTCACAACACTAGGCTCTTCAAATCATGGATGTCGAGCAACCCTAGGAATGGTAGCATCATATAAGGTCTGATAGTAAGTGGACATCTATAAAAATGATCTCTTTCATCTCGCATACTGTCACGCTCTACCCTGAGAGTATCTCTCTCTACTATAAAAAATTGTACCTAAGCCTCTACAACATGCAATCGACCGCTCTTGCTATCTCGTTCAACCCTCAAAATGTTTACTTGAGCCTCTACAGCTTATCACCACACTATCTCTGCGTCTCTAGCAGCAGTAAACAAAATGATCTAAATCCTCCAGCCAAGCCTCACATCCCATATAAGGTCTCCACAAAAAACCTGACATATCATCGAAAAGTTGGCACCAATAAGGAAGATCCCTAGGCAAGGTGTAGTGCATGAAATCCCCATAACAATAGGAGTACATATCATCAGGAGAACGATTTTGTATCTTGTTTGGTTGAGCAACTGTAATGTGCTCCCACATCCAAACATGCAAACGTGAAATACCTGCCGAAATAGATTTCCCACCCTGATACACAACCTCGTGCATATCTTTGTATAGGTGGGCGAGAGGACATGCACCCCAAGCATACCTCATCCCATGCTTGAGTGTACTCTCAATACGTACACCCCAACCCACATGAAGCTAATGACCTCTCCTATCAAGAACAACTAGTCCTGAAAAAAAACCACATATGACAAGCAAAACAAGATCTGCACTACTAGAAAGCTCAAACAAATCAATCTATGACTAGTGCACCTCCAAGTGTCTAACACCTATCAAATGTTGCATGGCGTGGGTACTGCGTCAAACATGATATGTAATAAGCTCACCATGAATGGGAAGGCAAAGTATCCTCCACACATCCTCAAGGGTAACAGTCACCTATCTTGTAGGAAAATGAAATGAGGATGTCTCAAAATGCCACCGCTCCATTAATGCAGTCATTAGTGTTGTGTGAGTCTTGATAGGAGGCATGTAGAAAATATAACGTAGTCCAACGACATCAAGAAAGTATCAATCCAACACACCAAAATGGGCAATCAGATCAAACAGATGTCGAGGTCATCTCTCCCTCAGCCATAGTGGTTTAAGGACCACCTACAATCATTGTAACTCATGATGTTAGGGTTTCACTCTAAACATGTCAAGAACACAAAACAACAAAAAATATGATGACAAATAACATTTAGGATGACAACAGGAAAAAGCTAACAAAGTTTATGTCAAATGCAAGAGTTATGTCAAGGGAAAGCTTTTAGGACAAATGCATGAAACAAGGGTGAGGTTTTAAGGAAAGTGCGAGCTTTTAGAGCAAGTGCGAGGTTTTTAGATGCAAGAGTTTATAGCAATTGTGAGCTTCTTTGGCAAGGGCGAGGAAATAGTCAAACAACAATCAAAGTGATGTTTTCAATCAAGGGAAATCTTTTAGAGCTAGTGCATGAAACAAAGGTGAGGTTTTAAGTCAAGGGTGAGGTTTTAGGTCAAGGGCGAGGGTTTTAAGGTCTTGTGCGAGGTTCTAACTTAGCAAATGCAAGGAAAATGATGCAGATGCTCAAAAATCACTAGATCTTCACTATTGACTCAAGAAAATTTGTACACGCAATATGAGAACATACCAAGATGAAAACATGAAGTATCAAGGTACATACTGGGCCACCAATGCTTGTGGAATGAACTCCCAAACTAGGTCTAAACGATGTGGGGCTCCCTAAAGTTTGACAATTGACAAAATGGGAAATCCAAAGAATAGAATTAACATAAGGATAAAAGCACAAATGAGGTAATTAGAGGACTAATTGCCTATATTAAACCTCAAGAAACCCTAATTTCACCTAGGAAACCCTAATTTTCACTTAGGGAATCTTTCTACTTTCAAATTAGAAGCTCTCAAGAACATTGAACGAACAACAAAGAACCTATGGATCTAATATTTCGTCCTAAACACATCAGAACTGAAATAGAAAAGAGTTGTGAGCCTAACCTCAAACAAATTTTTTTTGGCCAACCTCTCAAGGGGGATACACAGAGTCCTACCATCATTCCACTAAATGCTGGGGTACGGTGGGGCATAAATTTTCTTCAAAAAATTTGATCTTAAAAAAAAAAAGAATCTTTGAAACAAAGCAACTAGTACTTTGTATCAGAGAGGGGAAAAATGTAGACATGTAAAATTGACCTAACACCTAACACACCCTAAACAACATCGAACAACATCCCACAACATCTTTGAATCATCCCATAATGTCTCAAAACATCTCATAATCATCGCAAAATATCTCGCAACATTTCAGAATCATCCTTAAATGTCTTACAACATCTCAAAACATCTCTGAAATGTTTTGAAACATCTCAAAATCACCCCACAACATCTCAGAATCATCCCACAACATCCCAAAACATCTCAGAAACATCACACAATATCAAAGAACATCTAAAACCCTAAATTCCTATATTAATTGGATAATACAACATTATTTAATTAATTCAATTTTTCATCATTTCTAACAGATTAAATAAATTCCATTTATTTAATAAAGTCCTGAAAACCCTACTTCTTCTATTAATTACATAAAACAACATTATTTAATTAATTCACATTTCTATCATTTCGACCAATTAAATAAATTACATTTATTTAAAGATGTCCTAATCCCACTTTATTTCATCTTGATTGATTAAATAATGGCAATTATTTAATTACGTCGCTAAAACACTTTATTCCCCTAAGTTAATTAAATGATTAAATCATGATAATTTAATTACAACACTTTCCCTCCAAATTTTGAATAATTAAATCAAACTATTCAAATCATTTGTCAAAAATAAAATCAAACTAATGCAACTTTTTTTGCAAAAGTCAAACTTGATTTGCACATTCAACTCCAAAAAGGAATTAATTAATTAAATCAATTAATTTATATTTCTCACCCACTTTCTAATTGAGCAAATTATAATTGTTGATTGAGCAATCTAATTTGTTGGCTAGTCAATCTATTTGCTAACTAATCAATCTATTTCCTAACTAAGCCACCTAAGGGTAAAAGCAAAAACCTATGTCACACTTTCGACCAAAATAATAATTCTGAGTGAATTATTTTCGACCGGTACGTTTTTGGCTAGGAGGGTTTTGGCTGAAGCCAGGGGGCAGTGACATGGTGTTGATGTGGTAGTACCTTTTCGGTCGAGTAGCTTTCAGCCAAAAGCCACTTGACCGAAAAGGTATTGACCAAAACGCATAAAATAAAAATAAAGAAAAGACCAAAGCTCGACCATTTTGCATGCTCGGGAAAAATGTTTTGAGGCGAGACCTCATCAGCTGAAGTGAAGATTACCAACTCCGATAAATACCCAGGTTCTCTCTTGATTTTCTTTATTCTACGTTGGTTTTGGCAACTCTTTTGGCATGTGTTTTGTTTGGGAGCTCTGTCGGAGTTAGGGTTTGTGTGATTGGTTCAAATAAATTAGATTGGTTGCTTTATTGGTCGAATGTGTTGCAAATTTCTAGTGTTTGTGATTTATATGAAAGAAATGTATATATCTTTGTGATATATATTTCAGAACATTAAATGACAAATTTTGTTGTTTAAACTGTGTAAAAAAGTTTCTCTAGTGAACTAGAAATATGGGGTTTTTGTTGTATCGACAACCATGGTACATTGTTTTTAAAATTGGTAGCTCTTTTTAGCATAGTAGCATGATACTTACATGATAACTACACAACGTGGATGAAGTAAGTGTTTTTAATTAAATAGCTTCAAAATGGGAAGAACATGGAAATTAAAAAAGCCCTAACTTTGATCATTATAAAAGCCCTCAGTTGCCCAGATGGAAAAACTAAGGGTCAATTGAATACACAGTAAACCATGTGAATTGAGCATTCAAACCTTTATAAGGACTAACTTTTAATTCATTTGAGTGATTATTAGTCCTATATTGTCTAGATAAAGAGGTGAACCCAAAGTACAATGTGCACATATTGGTGACATTAACCTTGAGGGAGTACTTTGAAGTCATGAAAAAAGATTCGTAAAGAGCTTCTTAATAGCCTATTTGCTCACTACATAATGATTTTTGTAGAACCATATGTTGATTGTTATATTCACTTCCATGTCGTTATTTTGCTCACATGTATCCATGAAAAGGAAACTATAAATGAAGTATTTTCCTGTCAAGTACGTGAATTTGGGGTCACTCTTAGACTAGTTTCATTTCATCATTCAATAATTACTTGTTCGGTGCATAGCCTCAAGAGTAAGCTCTTTAATAGATATTAGGTTTGTTCAAACTTAATTTTCTTCCCTTTGAGCTATGGGAAATGAAAAAAATAGAGAAAAAAGTGAGAGATCCATGATCAGTACAGTGAGGAAATTACCTAAGTAGTGAAAATAATGTCATTCCAATGGTGGAATAGGAAAATTCAAGCCCAGTTTGCGTGTGTTTTCAATTTTCCTTTATTTCGTTCTTGCACAACATACTTTCTGTAAACCAGTTAATGCTCTAGTCTTTTGGGGAAGCTGCAGAAATAAATTAGGGCTTTCATATCACCAACCATTTTCCAGCTCATTGTCATACAAAGAACACTAAAGTTGAGAATACCGTTAATAATTGATGAGAATTTTTTTGATAGATGTTTGATGTTATTGGGGTTTTCATATGAGTAGTGTTTTGGTAGTGTATGAAATCACATGATTATTTACCAACCAGCTGTCAAAAAGAATTATGGTAAATTTAAATTGTCACCTCCACTTTTCATATAAATTATTTACCTTTACACACATTTATCTCTTTCTAAACAATGCTATTACAAAGGTTGATAAGGGAAGGATTGGCAAACACAACTCTAGAGGAAATTTTAATATCTATAACGAAAACTAATGAGGGACCAGACTAAGAGAACCAATAGAATCCACAACACATAGATGCACTATGAGACTCCATAAATTAAGAGTTTTTTTAAAGACTGATTACCAAAAGAACAGGATACAATAAACCATATGGGAAATGAGATTTATAGGTAAACTCGTCTAAGAAGCTAGGAAAAGACAAGGATTACAAACTTAAAACAAAACAACAAAATATAGTCTGGATTACACATTCCAACTTTCACTATATCTGTGTATACCATAGATTCCAATTGGAGTGGTGATCTTCAAGATGTTACCATGTCCAATCCACAGTCTTCTTCATAATCAATCTTCTTTTCTTATGCAAGGTATAAAGAAGAAATCATTCAACTATTTGATTGATTTTTCCCTGGTGGGGATCATCAAAGTCCATTTAAAAGGGTTGTCATAGGGATATGTTAGAGAATTTTTAGTTGTAGGAAGAATATCAGAGATAGTGCACATCCAATATTTACATGTACTAATGTGCTATCATAATTTTGAAGAATTAAATATGCATTAGTATAGGAAACTGTAAAACATATAAAACAAATTTGTGAATTCAATTGAGCATCTAATGATTTCAAAGTGTAGACATGCAAAATTAGCATCATGCATTCGATTAGGTCATATACATCCATTCAACAAATAAATCAAGTTTATTTATCAATCTCCTAAAGTCATCAGTTTAAATTAAATAAATCAAACTTGATCCTATCATCATCCTTTTAATTAAATAAATCAATCCTTTATTTAATTAAGCCTCAAATCACCTTCTATCCCTTTTGATTTAAACAAATCCAAATATTCAAGTCAAAAGGTCAAAATCATCTTAATCATCATCCTAGCTAATTAATCATGATTAAATCTAATGTAATGCATGTCACATCCTTAGATAATCCCACTTGCACAAATAAATCAATTTATTGATTTATTAAAATCAACATTTTTCATCAACATGGCATCTTTGAGGAATATTCCCTCAAATTTGAATTCAAAAGCAAGTTGAAAGGTACATCCAACAAGACATTTAATAGGTCTTACATGTCTCTTACATGTCCCTTTCACAAGGTCAAACTAAGCATTAACTCTCATTTTCAAATTTGAAATTTCCCCCTCTTGGGCACATTTCCCAAATCTTGCACATCCTCAAGCCTATCACATGATGACAAGTGGCCTCATTTCTTTGGCTTGTTCTTTGTCCCACATTCATCCATTTGGCTATTTCCCTCATCAAGAAAATCTATAAATGAAAGGCTTCATTCTTGTTCAAATCCTCCACAATCTCTTGCAAGGTCACTCTCTTAAACTGAAAACTGATTTTGTCCATGCATCATCTTGATCATCAACATATCATTTTCATATCACCTAGCTTATCTATCAAGGATTGGGAAAAGGCTATTTTCAACAATAGCACCAATCCACTATGAAATAGATTATTCATTATGCTTATTAGAATTTAAAATAGTTTGTTTTATTGTTATATTCATAAAGCATAAGGAATTATTTCATAAAGAATGCCATTTCGTTTGCTTTCTTTTTAACTAACTTCATGCTGATATACATGGAATAGAATTAAGAAGTTTGTAGATTATTTATGGTGTTACATTTGGCGCCCACCGTGCTCGAATTTTTTTAATGTAGAATTTGTATATGAATCTCTGACTTTTATTTCGGTTTAACTAGAAGATTGCTGCTGTATTTATTTTATTTTCATCACTGTTGACAACTCGTATTGAAGAGATTTAGTCACAACATATGATGTTTTAACTTTTTTTGTTCCATCAGTATTAAAAATATTGTTTTAGCATCAATCAATGCTGTATGGTCGTTGTGGTTTAGGAGACATGTTAGCAAAGATTGAGAATTCGACTTTACACCTGCCATTTGCATTTACTTGAAAAGTTTTTCTACTGACTTTTAACACGTCCTTGCAGCTGCCATCTGCATTAGTTTGAAAATTTCTCATATGGCATTCATGGCATTACTTTGCTTGCTTTCAATATTTATTTGAGTACTGTCAAAAATATGCAAAGTATGCTGATTGAAAAAGATTGTGATGTCCCACTACTATTGATCTGATAGCGATCTTTCAGACTGTAGAAGCAATGATGTCCTTGTTGCGTATAAAACTTAAATGTCAGTATCTCAAACTCTGCAAATTGGTGAAATGTCAGTCAAACCAATACTGGGTTACTGCGTCTTGTCGTCTTTATTTGTAAACATGTACTGGCCTTTGGTTCGGCTCATTGTCTTCTTTAGGGTCATGCAGTAATTGTAGTAAGCGAGTTCTCTGTATTTCTGCTTTGAATCAATATCAATGATCATTATATCGAAATGTACGTTGTTGAAAATATTTTTTTGCTTATCTTTGATCGCTGTAAGTAGTTTCAAAGTCGAATACAGTGGTGAAAACTTTTTGAATCATGGATCCAATTCCTGAGAATTGTATACTTAGTTTGTCAAATACGTTTAAAATTTTCAGAGAGGGGGGATTAGTAAAAACTAATAGTCATATTCAAATAACGACTTCTACTCCCAGGTAGATACAATTCTGTCAAGGTTTTGTTTTCAGCAGAGTTTGCAGGGTTTTCCAGCGGGTGTCAGTGGAAAGAAGAATCAAATAATCTAATACCGCGCATATCTACGGGCTGAGCAATCACGTTCTTTCAAGCTTTATACCTGTGAATTGCAAACTAGCTCCCGGTTATATTGGCTTATGGGGATCATATGCATTGTGCGGATATGTATTTTCACTGTCTTCTTATAGGAGTTATTTGTTCCAAGGTTTTGTATTTTGTCTTAGATCCTGCTAATGCAAACTATAGTCCAGTAACAGTCTTATTGGCGACCCTCTACATGAATTCAGCTGAAGTGTCTTGTTTTCTGTTATTATCGATGTGGCTTGTACCACATGGTATGTCATGCTCCATGCAAATTAGTACTGGGGAGTGTGGAAAATGTTTATTTAGTTTGGGTTGCAGATATTCTGATATTCTTTTAGAGCTGTTGTTATGCTTTGGTATAACAAGCTAGTTTGAAGGCACTGCTAGTGAGGGTCCACACAACTATCTGTCAGTTAATATGAGTCACCAGGATCCTTGGCACCCATGCTACTGCCCACATGGCATTCTCCAGGCAGTTGCATGTCACCTTGTGAATTTTGATGTCAACACGAGATAGGCCAGACTTGCTTGCATCTTTCCTTTTGGTCGTATGAGCGGGAGATGGAGTAGTAATGCCTATTATGCACTAGGTAGGCGTGGAATCAAGTGTCGAGTAATCAATGGTGGCCGCAATAGCGTAGCAGGTTCAAGTATCACGTCTTGGTTGCCTATAGATCCTGTCCCGCAGAGCGACGATGCTGCCTTTGGCGGGTGGTTTCAAGCTGGAATAGCTATTCGAACTGAAAAGCGAAAAGGTTATCAGTTTCTCATCTTTATTGAAGGCAGAAAACTGTTGGGAATCAGTCTTGCTATATTGTTGTGCTTGGCTTTCCTTAAGAAAGGGTTCAAGACCCACTTAAATTGCTGGGACCCATCAGTTATTTAAGCCACTAATTGCAAGATTTACTTCGCTTGGCCCTATAAAAACTTTTGTGCACACTACCTCTGCTACTGAGAATGATAGTTATAGCAAGTTAGAGGATAAAAATCAGAGGGAGAAGGATATTGGCTACGATTATTCTGCTGCTAATAAGGTTATACCTAGAAACTCAGAGAATAAAGATCAGAGAGAAAATGATTCTGAGGCCACTGAAACTGAGGTCAGCCATGTGCCAGAAACAAAGCTTTGGAGAATGCTTATTCCTGCTGTCATTGATTCTGCGCAGTTAGAAGCATTATCAGCATTGCAGAAGTTGAAGGTTTACATCAATGTGCCTAAAGGAAATAGGTTAAAAATTGAGCATTGGAATCAAGTAAAAGGATAACGAAAGGAAAAGGTACAAAGAAAGCGAAACGAAAACGAGGAAAAGGTACAAGGAAAACAAGGAAGGAAAGCGAAAGAGGGAAGCCAAAAGGCTAACGAAAGACCACGAAGGAAGCATGCACTGTTGTAAACAATAAGTTGGGTAGGCGCTTGATTTAGATGGATTACCTTCTGTAATGTTAAAATCTTGCAAGATTGCATTATGAATGGGATGTTTATGGGGGTGGTTTGATTGAAACAAGAGCTATCTCAGCTCGTTTCCCTTGTATTTGCATCTAGGTATGCACCTCTTTTCCCTCCTGCGTCCTTAATACTGTCTTCCCAACATCTCTTCCTAGCCAATGTGTATTAGAATCGATACCTCATATCATTAGATTCGACTTTACTCCTGCATATTTCATTTGAAACTTAGATTTGGTATTTGATGGAAATTTGTTATATGTGGTATTCGCTAAATGTAAATATGCTTGGCATTCGATCGTGTGTACTGCTAAATGCATTTGCTTGAAAGTTTCTAAAGCCTTGATCACTGCCATGCAACATTCCTTTAGGATGGTATGTGATTGAAAATGTTATATTGTATGCTATGATTTATTCCTTCAGGTTTCGTTATACTATGAAGTGATGAATTTCTTATTATAAATAACACTGATAATGTCTTTTAATTCTATTCTGAAATTATATTCATATGTATATATTGTTGTATCTTATATTATATTCGATATGTTCTATTATAGATTGCTTTATGTAATTATAAATGTGTATATATTATATTATAGCTGCATTCTTTTGGAATATTTTAAATGAGTATTAAGTTGTATAGGCAAATGAATAGAGTAAAATAATGTTTCTTTTTTATATTTCCGATAACTGAAAATTACTTAATAAAAGGTATCCAATTAGATAATTAAAATGAGAAACTAATTTAGTATGAAAAAAGGAATAGGGAAAATTATTAACTTGATTTATTTTGTGTTGTCAATTAGGGGTTTGGTAATAAAATGTGAAGACAAAGGGTAATTAATGAAAGACATTTAAATAGGACTCTAAGGTTATAATAATTATTTAGTGGGGTTTGGATAAAAGGATATTTTGTCTTGAGTTAATTGGGGAATGTTGTGTTTCGTTAGCATGGGTTTGATAATTATTTTGATTTTGGGGTATGACAAAATGTAAGTTGATTGCTAAGAATGTTCTTTGAAATTGATACCTTGTATGCGTAATGAAAACAAAGGAAATAACAATCCTACAGACTATATGGATTTATAACAAGGTAACATATATGAAATTTATATATATATATATATATATATATATATATATATATATATATATATATATATATATATACACACACACACACACACACACACACACACACACATGTATGTATATGTAAGTATATATATATAGGTGTATATTTATATATTAATTTGAAAATACTTAATTGGTTAATCTATGGGAGAAAGACATTTGAATTGGATAAATTTAAAGAAGGGTAACTATTGTAATTAGTTAATAGGAATGATCTTATTAATCAAATGGGAGTATATCGTTGGAAAAATTAATGTGTTATTAGATTGAAATGTTAGAGCTTAATTAATTGATTGATCTATCGATGTTTTATTAGAATAATTTATTAACATTGAGTTGATGGAGTTATGAAATAGTATTTAATTGTGATTTGTACAATGTAACTAGAGCATAGTTTCTTAAGTGGTGTATTTGTTGTGGCTCTACATACTTTTTCAAAATGAAATAGATTATTGGAGAACTTCTTGATTGTTGCACTACTTTTGTGAATGATCTTCTCCTTTAACTTTCATTTTATGAAGCGTGTTTGGAAATTTAAGTTTAATTGTTACATTCCTATTATTGATTTCACCTTCCCTTGCATTATTTTCGTTTGGAAGGGATTTTGGGTTTGGTCATATATTGAGATCATGTCAGGAACCTGTGGCATTAAGTACCCATTATGGGTGGTTAAGGGTAGACTGTGCAATAGGCTTCTAGAGGCAGTGGGAAACTGGTTTATGTTGGTTTTCTTTCATTACACTTGGAATCATTTGATTGAATTATTCGTTTGAACTCTGGAGGGTGTTACAGGATGTAGTAGTGTTGTCTTTGTTATGGTTGTTTGACGAGATGGTTCATGCCTTGCATTTGTATTCAGACTCGTGAATTTTGGTGGTTTGTGCGTGGTACACCTTTAGTGTTGTAAGTTTTTGTTGGGGCTATTACAGAGAGTGGCTTTTCATGGGGGTTGGTGCCCAGTGATGGGCAGCTAGAATAACCATAGATGGGGGCCGACACCTATTGAGAGGCAACCAAGATCACCCATAATAGGGTCGTGCAATGAAACTCTCCTATAGTACCCCTTGCCATCGTCTTAGAATGTCTCTTGAAGAATTCATCTTGTGAGTAGTCATTGATGTTTTGGTTTCTTGTATGTGGTTGGGTCTCCTGGTCATTCTTCTTGACTGTCTTGGATCGTGGGTTTTTCTTGTCAGCTCCTAGCACGGGGGGTGGGCCTTCAGATCCACGTGGTCGAGTGGAACGTGCTACACACCCCATTGGGTTCCCTATCAGCGTTCATGTAGTGCAATGTTGTTCAAATACGAAGTGTTCCAGAGTTCACCATATATATTCAATTGTATATTACTCATTTTTGTTATATTTATGTATTTGATGTACTACTTCCCCATTGCATTGGGAAACCTTGATGTATACTTATGGCATTGAATGATGTAATGTAAAGAAATGGATGTAATTTATGATTTTACCTTTGTAAATCTTATGTGGTTAATGGTTCGTGATAGCCGTTATGTGACACATTGTATCTGTGGAAATATGCTCCATTGTATTCACATGATGGTAATATGTTTATGGTTATTGCGGTTAAGTTAATCTTGTGAATGTTGTGCTTACATATGTGGATGTTTTCTTATTAATGAATTATAATGGATGTGTGATTATTGTAAACATAAACTTTATCATGGTTTATAATCTTGGCATTTGTTCACTATTGTTATTGTATGGGTTTAGGTTTCATAATGTCTTCACATGTACCCCAGAGGATGTAGGTTGATAGTATATCTGTTTAATTGAATTTCATATATTATAACTTAGTGTACATATCATGTATGTTTATTTAAAAAAAAATTATGTAGTATTTGTTGTATTAGTTGTCCTTTGGGGTTCGCACGATGGGGCATTACATGCATATATCACCCAATTCAGAGTAGCCCTGCCCTCCCATTCCAGCTAGACAACCTTGAGAGAAGATTGGAAGGATTTGAAAGGGAAGGATGATAACTTCCTATATAGATATATCGCTGGTCATGGTCGGATGAAAGTAAAGAGGGCATGCTCACCTCTACAATTTAGCTAGCTGCAACCTTAAAATTTAGATGAGGGTTTTAGAGTATGTTTATTAAAATGAAAATTACAACCGAGATCTAATAAAACATTAATCTTATTCAACCAAAAAGTTAGTTGATTATGCACAACCAAAACAAAGTTTCTCATTAAAAATGGGAGTTTCTCCTCTAGTGTTTGTTAATACAAAATATATATATACATATGCATGATGTGTATCCAGTAATGAATACAAATAGACTACTTTATTCTCAATAAATAAAGTGAAAAAAATTTATACTACAATTTTCAATAGAATGATATTTCAACAACAATGGTACAAAATAAGGAATACATTGTGTATACAATACAAGATAAAATATATATAATCTATTATCAACACCATTCTATTATTTCTACTCACAGGATGTGGGAGAAAACATTATAAAAATTAAAATTAAATAATAATAAAAGAAAAAAAGGGGATGGGCAAGGGGCATAGCCCTCCCAACTCCCAAACCCCACTTCCTTGTTGGTATCAACCATTTACTTCCCCAATGGGACTCGCCCGAGCATTAAGAGGGAAGGGTGCTTCCTCAATTGCATTCAAAGTTCTTGGCCTTAACCAAATGTTGAGAATACATAGAATAAAGGATATAATGAACTAGCTTTCAACTACTTAGAAATTTTGACTCCACCACCTATAGACATGCATGTTGGGGCCTGAAAGTAATATTTCAATGAGGGTTTTAGAGTATATTTATTAAAATTAAAATACAACCAAGATCGTAATAATGAGCACATTTGGGTTTTCACTTACTAGACCAAGCTGTGGGCATTCAAAATTTGGTCCAATTGTCCACTACCAGCAGAGTCGAGTTGCATCCAATACTGACATCGTTTGGAGAGGTGAGAGAGAGCCCCCACCACTACTAGTTTTAGCTCCTCCAAACTCTTCATCGCTGGTATTGACCTTTCACTTCTTGGATTTGGTGGGCCCACATTTATTTTAGGGTTTTAGAATGTTTATTAAAATGAAAATTAGGTTAAGATTTTGCCACTTTATTTGCTCGTGTTTATTGGATTTCAAAATGGAATTCAAAATAAATAAACTATTACATAATCTTCCATTTTTACATAATAAATATGATTAAATATATTAAAATATTATATTATTATAATATTATATTATTATATAATATTAAATTATATTATTATATAATATTAAATTATATAATATTAAATATATTATAATAATTTCTTTTTTTTTTCAGTAAACCATTGCTAAGGGGCAACACCCTACACTTTTGATTGGAGCTATGAACAAGTGAGGCCACATATGGGGGAACTCATCCCCGATATCTCCAATATATTAAATTATATAATATATAATAATAATATAACATAATATAATAATCTTTAGTTGTTGTGACTAAAAGTTTTAGTCATGTAGTCATTTATTTATTAAATTCTAATAGTGAAATGAAGTTTTTTATTATTATTCATTGAATTTAATAAATATGATTTAAATGTTTCTTTATTATTCAATGAATTTAACTCCATCTAGAATGAATCTCTTTATGTATCTTATATTACCTTAGAAATTTTTTTTCTATATAATATATTTAGCAATAGTATCATTTGTAATTCTACTTGATGTGGTACTAGTTCCTATAGAAGATAGGTGTATTACATTTGAATTTTTGTCTTCCATACCTATAATGGATCTAATATACGCTATTGACTCTTTTACCTATTCTTCCAATTTCTTCATTGTTTTCTTCTTCTTAAGTTCTTTCTACCAAATTGATAATAGATACTTAGAAATTAAACTAAGTGATTAATGGTACTAACTATAATTGTGTATTAGTTTAGTATTTAAACTAGTAATCAAACTATAATGGAGTGAATTTGTACCCCTTATAGATTCCCCATTTACACCCCTTACCTTAGAAAAATCAAACTTGAAAAAGCTATTTTGCCTCATCCATCTGCTTTCCACCCACTTGGTGGTTTTCTGTAGCAAATCGGTGGGAGAATTTTTGTCGGGGATGCTATCACGGTGTGTGTACATCTGTGTGGTGTGCTACCATCCTGATAGGATTCCTGCCTCTGGAATCTGCAAAGACATTACACTTCTCCATTTTCGATGAAGAGTAATGCCCTTGCACCCTTGACGTACCTCAAACGGCTCTTTTGGGCTTCTATTCATCCTAAAAAGATCTTCCTCTTCATTCAATTGATCTTTTTCTTCTTCTTGAACGACACTTGATCATACTTCACTTCTTGAGAACTCCACACTTAATTTCACAACACTTTCTCCATTGTTGAAGCTCCAAGTGTAATGCCCCACTAGGGAACCTAGAGAACAATGGATAAAGTAACAAAATAACTGAACATTTTTTTTTTTAAAGTTATTCAATTACAAAAAGAGTACAAGAACATACACATAAACATTCTAAGGATTCCATGACGACGTTAATTAAACATTTACAAATAAGAACATCACAACATAATATCAAAGTCATATAACATAAGGATATATCATATTCATGAATGATCTAATTTTCAAAAAAAATTATTAAGTCAAGTTACATAACTAGATTACATCAAGTGAGATTTTAATAAATCTCGTATCAACATAATATCATTACAAAATTTCTCTCATGGACATCAAGAGAATATACAATAAATATGAAGAACATGTTACATTTGTCAGCCTCGTTCATCAGTACGCTCAACGTCCAACATCATGAACAATGTAGAATCAAGAACCTATACCTTAAATAATGTTATCCAAGTAAAGAAACATTTGAAAGAGGTCCCAGTGGATGAAATAGCATAGTTTCCTCCCAACTGCGTGTAACCCGAAGGTCCACTCCCTCTGTGCTAGGAGATAATGACAGGTCCACAAAACAAGCAAACACACAACAAAGAATAGAACATGACATCACATGGCTGATAATCACATAACGATATAACAGTATCAATTCACATGAACACTAACAAACTCCCAAAGGAAACAATAAACCAAAGGTGACTCTACACAAGAGATCACAAATCATGTATAAGGATAAGAGTGTCATCACACATTTGCTCTAGGTTACCCTGGAAATCTCTACTGATTCCTGGCCCCTAAATCAACTCATGTGGAACTGTATCACTTTTCAAGAGGACAAAGTGATCGACTAAGACATTCTAGGCCATCTCAACCTACCCTTAATCTATACAAGCATTAAGGCACTATGCGAGGTATTCCAATTATCTAAGTTATTATTTAATGAACCCTAGGAACATTTATTAAGGTTTTCACTAAATTAATAACTTTCGATAGGTTACCCTACCTACCACTTTGGGTTTTGTCCCCTATCGAAAGCCACTCTTCCTTTTACAATATCATAACACATATTAAGCCAAAATATAGCCATCATGCACAAACAAACTGAATCATGACCATAATCCAATCATGATTTGAAATATATTTTACTCCCAATTACCACATAGGTAACAAATACAACGTGCATGGCTATTTCACAATACATTAAATCAAATGATCATCATGACTTAAATAGAATACACAACTCATTCAAAAGTTCCCTAGCCTCAGGAAGATTAATACTCAGTACTACAAAAGTACACTCATAAATTATAATCATTACATTATTGCCCATCAA
>VDFB02000363.1:24188397-24228777 GCA_007258455.2 Sequoia sempervirens
TCATTCAAATTTGATGATATCCCGAGTGTAAATCAATTTTGGAGAAGTATCTTTTCTCATGAAGTTCATCCAATAGTTCATATATCCTTGGGATTGGATACTAATTTGATAGTTTTTTTTATTTAAGGCCATATAGTCTATGCACATTCGCATAGTTCCATCCTTCTTCTTGACTAATACAATAGATGATGCAAAGGGACTATTACTTGGTTGAATGTGTCCTATTTCCAACAACTCTTTAATTTTTTTCTCAATCTCTTCTTTGAACTTTCAAGGATGCCTATATGGGGTGGTTATCACCGATTTTTCTCCTTCTAATTCTATGGAGTGCTCAAAAACCCTTTTCGAAGGTAGACCAGGGGGAATGTCTCCAAAAATATTCTTGTGTCTCTTTAGAATAGGTTGGATGTCGATGTGAATAGCTTTCTCATGAGAGGGTGACTTATCTAACACTGTGCATTGTGATATCCATTCTCCTTGGCTGTACCTTACAATCCTTTCCATCCTTTTGCATGATACCACTTTGGGAGATCCATTCGACAGTCCTCTAAGTGTAAATTCTTGCCCATTGTGCTTGAAGTGGATTTCTAAGTTTGAATTATCCATGGTAAAGCACCCTAGGAAATTTATCCAAGGCACCCCTAGAATCACATCATTTTGTAGGTTCACCACATAAAAATCCCCTCTTATGGTATGTCCATCCAAGGTGATCTCAAATTGAGGGATGATCTTCAAGCATTGATCTGTGGCTCCATTTGCAAGTGATACCTTGAATCTATTGAAGTTTTGAGTCTCCAATCTTCATCTTAACATTAAACTTTTTCTAATAAAATTGTGGGAAGCCCCACTATCCACCAACGAAATAATTTTTTTCCCCTTCAGTGTACCTTTGATCTAAAAGGGTCTATGCTCACTTGCTTGAGAGATGACTGCCAAAGTCTCTTGCTCATCTGGGTCCCATTTTTCCATTTTGGTGGGGACTTCTCTCGATTCTTCATATGATGCTTC
This sequence comes from Sequoia sempervirens, assembly GCA_007258455.2. Lineage (NCBI taxonomy): Eukaryota > Viridiplantae > Streptophyta > Pinopsida > Cupressales > Cupressaceae > Sequoia > Sequoia sempervirens. The sequence goes on from VDFB02000363.1 coordinate 24,189,406, forward strand.
CTCTATCTTATGAATTTATCCCCTTTTTCATTTGTGGTCTTCCCCCCATTAAGGTTCCTTGCATTTGAAAATTAAGACTCTCTCCATTAACTCTTTTCTTTATTTGATCACTTCCCTATCTTGGCATTGGTGGCCCGCAATCCATGGTTCCTTGCAAAACTGGCATTCTTTCTTTTGATTATCTCCCTTTTGTTGGTCTTGTTTGGGTTGTGATTTAAGTGAAGAATTCTTGGCCTTCTCCTTTGGGGAACTAGACTCCACTTTCATGTCCCTCTAAATTGCCTCCCCCACGGTTTGGGGCTCCAATGGGTTGACTATATTCTTGATTGGTTCCTTGAGTCCTTCAATGAATAGATAGGTGAGCCTTCTTTGAGATAGGTCGGGAACCATGATAGCTATCTTTTGGATGTCATTTGTGTATTCCTCCACCATTTCTTGTTGTATAAGTTGGGTGAGTTCCTTGAAATACCACTTGGGATGCATTTGATCAAATATATTAATGAGTCTTTGAGTGAACTCACTATAGGTGGTTATATTTCGGTGACCTTGTGTGATGATACCATGGTGCCACTAGTCATGAGCTATTCCTAATAATTGTAGAACAAAAAAATTGATGGCATCCTCTTCGATCATGGGACTGAGGGAAAGATAGGTATCAATCTTTTGGACCCATGATTGTGCAGTGGTCTTCTTGAAGCTATCAAACAAAGGAAATGCCATCTTGTTAACCTGAGATTTAAGGTCTTTGTTGGTATAATTCTTCTTTTTACTTGAGTTGGCTTGAGTTTTGAATTCATAAGATTCTTTGAATGGCACGAGTTTCTGAACTGTAGGGTCTAATTCGGCATACATAAGTGCAATATCTTCTGCATTATATGAATTTTCTCTTCCATTTCTTCTATGACATTTTTGCTTAGAAGAAAAGGGGGCATGGTTGGTCTTAGAGAGGAAATTTGAATTGAATGCTCATTTTTGGAGAGGTTTTATTGCATTTCTTTCCTTGGATTGACTCTTTCTTGAGTGGTTGCTATTTATGCTTTGAAGAGCTTGGAGAATTAGCTGGTTGGTCTTCTCAAATTTCTCATTGGTTTGCTCCATGAAGTTTTTTAGTTCCTGAGCTAGCTGATTGGCCATGTTTCCTCTTCTGTGGTAGGTTTGCATTATCTCTTTCTCCAGCAAGTTGGCAAGATCACTGCTCTGATACCACTACGATGTGCCTTATTAAATCTTAATGATTCTTACTTTAAATTGAGATGTTCTACCAATATTTCTAAATGACTTGTTTCAAGAAAGATCTGACTTATAAGAATTTAATAGGTCTCAACAATAAGTCTTGGAATAGTAGTTTGTTTAGTGGATTTACAGATATTCCTTTGTTATAATAAATATGTTTGATGCTTATAGACTAAGATCCGAAATCACTTCTGAAGTTGCCTACAACACTTTATCCACGATGATCTCCTTCAACAATGTTTATAGGCTCGACTTTGTGATGCTATAGATTAGATGAAATCCACCTGGATTGTTTCCTTTGAATGGTCTTTGAGGTTACTAAGTTTGAAGGGTGTTCCTCTAATGCTTATGGAATCTTCCTTATGCCCGCAGCCTATGACTCTCAGTGTTTTCTCTCAGACACGTAGATTGAAATATGCTTGTAGTGGCTTTGATGCTTAATGTCTTATCCTCTGGTTCCAGATTCAGGATTTCCTTTTGTATCAAATTCTTTTATTTTCCTGAGATTGTGATGGCTTTGTTCTTACGGGTTGGCCTCCTTCATAACTCTCCTATCATTCCTCCTAATCGATAACTCTTCTCTTTTTTACTTGATCGATAATTATTCTCTTCTTCTTGATCGTGTACTTCTTTTCTTTTCTTCTCATGCTCCCCTCTTCATTGATTGATTTGACTAGATATATGTGATGTTCATCAACCAATGCCTCCCTTCATCCTCCATGCATCCCTTCAACAGATTCATAACTCTTCATTATTAGTTTTTCTTATCCACCATTGGTTGTATGAGCTATGATTAGTATTATATACAAAAATAATGGATATATTTTATTTCTTCATTCAATTATATTTAAATATAAGCATGTATACATATATATATACATAATACATGTTTAGAACATATATATATGTATATATTTATATTTATATATATACTTATATATATATATATTCATAGCTATACATGTCTATTTAATAAAATGCACATTTATTAGAACATATACTTATCTTAATGGCTTATGTAGGATGGGGACATCATAGTCAAAGAAAGCAAAATACACTTTGGATTCGATGTTCTTCCTCCTGGGGGAACCTCTCCTTTGGTAGTGGTATCTCTGATGGAATGGGGGTTGGTGGTTCTGGTATGTCTGGCGGTGGCTCTAGTAGTGGCTCTTATGGTGGTCACAACAGTGGCTCTAATGATGGCTATGGTGGTGACTCTAGTGGTGGCTCTGGCAATGGTTTTGACAGTGGTCATGATGGTGGCTCTGAAATTGGTTTTGGAGGTGGTTCTAGAGGTGGTTTTGGTAGTGGCAATTCTGGCGGAGGTTTCGCTGGTCCTATGTCATCTTTTGACCCTATTTTGAATGCTCTACTATAGAATATGGGTCAAATGAAAAACTAGTTGGCTAACCTATCCCAAGCCTCTACCCAACCCATCTTCCAACCCTTCTTCTAACATAACCCTTTTTTGTTATCAATTTTGAACACTCCCTTCCCTCAGGGGATGGAAATTCTTAAGTTTTAGAAATATGGTGGTAAAGGATACCCTTAGACACATGTGCCAACTTTCAATGAGATGTTTACATAGTTATTTCACCATGGTGCTCTGATGGCCAAATTATTTCCTTGATCTCTCAAGGATACAACACTAGAGTGGTACTATTCCTTGCCTGACAACTCTATATTCTCATTTGACCAACTTGTTAATCACTTTCTCCGACAGTTCTAGACTAACATCAAACCAAAGATGACCTTCTTAGATCTTGTCTGATGTAAGCAAGGAGAGCATGAGAAGATTATTGATTTCATTGCTCAATACTAAGTACTCTTTTCTAAAATCTCGTACCCGCTACCCGAATTAGATGTACAAAAGGTGTTCATTGGCAACTTGCAACAACCTTGGCAGGAGAAGTTTTCCTTAATGAAGTACCCTTCTTTCACACATCTATGTGCAACATTGTGAGAGTATCAACAGATGACTACTCAGTTTAGGGGATCTTCCTCATACTCCCATCTTGAAGGATGATCTATAGTATCGATTTCAAGAAAAGGAAAATCTGTTGTGAATGTAGTTGTTGTGTCTGATGATAGAGGCCTCAAGCGCAATAGACAATTCACTAAATTATCTTAATCTTATTCTTTTATTCTACAAAAAACTATTAAAAGACAAATTTATAGCCTTGGAGGATCCTCAACCTCTAAGAGAGCCTTATCCCAATTGGTATGATAGAAATGCATTCTGTCAATACCATCATGTCCACAGACATGATACTGAGCTTTGTGTGTGCCTACGTCATGAGATACAAGATTGCATTGATGATGGTACCATTTGTCAATGGTAAAAAGAAAAATATGAACAATTTTGTGGCTAAGGTGAATAGTGAATTTTAGATCTACACAAATTCATTTCTAGCGCACTCTATGAATTTGATTATTGAGCCTTCCATTCTTGGTCCTATTGATGAAGTCCCTTCTGCATATGTAAATCTGGTCTCATTTACTTGTACTCCCCCTCAACCTATGGTTAGTTCACCAGACGTGACTTTTACATCATAAGACCTACACATAAATAACAAAGCCTCTCCTCTATATATTCCTATTCGTGTTAATGGAAACATTGTGATAGGATTCCTTGTGGACCCTGCCAGTCGAGTGAATGTTATTACAAAAGATAATCTTTTTCTGAATTCTTTAAAAAGGGATGAATATGAGAGGACGAAGACCACTAAATGTACTCATGATGGTCTCTCTCTTTCCCCTTATGGCTCTATAATTCTTTCTTTCCTAGTGGGACCTAGGGCTTTGAATGCTACCTTTGATGTCATTCTGGAATCTGACTTATTTAGGATGAAGTTAGGAATCCCATGGCTAGCTTCCATGAATGGAGTCACTTTCATTATTCATGATTTCTAGCATTCCCCCATGAAGGTGTAGTGCATGTCATGCATGACAGTGGATACCATACATTGGTATCATGTGGGGGTATTCGTTGGATCATTTTTGGCCCTCCCTGGTTGGTCTGCTTCATCCCAAGATAGACTTTCTTTATTGGTACTACATTAAGTATAATACTAGGGGCAAGGTGTAGCCAAAAGTGACTTATCATGTAGCGCAATAGCAAGTTGCCTCTTCCTCCCAGAAGTGGAAGGGAAAAGCTTCCTGCCCTCAGAGCTCTTCTTCCTCCTCCTCTATAGTACCACCTATTACTTCCTCTCATCCTATTGCAGTTCCCATGAATTTAGCCCCTATGCATCTCTTGGGGATTCTGATGGTTCTCACTCGGCAGAAGGCCTAGCATTAGGTATTCGACTTTCTTGTATTACCCATGGTGCCTTTTCTCATTGTGTATGGTAAGAGGAAGGGTCCCCATGGATTAGCTCTTGCATCTTAGCCTCTGTGGCCTCCTACTTCTCCTACCTCTAAGGTAGTGAATGGGAAGAGGCCCATTGTTGAGGTGCTCGAGCCTACTCCCCCCTTTGTTGTTGCATCTACTTCTTCATCTCTTCCTCCTATTCTCATATAGGAGTAACTATCTCTGTAGGAAATGGCTATGATGGATACTTCGATGGCTGAATAGGAGTCTTTTGTTCCTCCCAAATTTGTAACCTCTAGCTCCTGGAGCCATAGGAACTACATTACGCATGAGCACAAGCGCTAGAGGTAGGCTCTAGTTACTGAGCAAGATACATTGTGAAAGGAGGAAGGGGATCCAGTAGCTCTTGCCTCGGTATATTTTGTTGTGTCCTCCTCTTCCATCCCTTCTTCTTCAATTCCCTCTGCCTCAATATTTCTTTTGGCTCCTCCTGCAAGCATAGATGATCCTCACCCTAGGAGGGTGAAAATGTTCATTGCTCCTTTAGTTGAGCCTCCCCTCTTGATGTCCCTTTTGAACATCCCACCTTTTTCCAAATTCATGGACATGGTGAACACCTGGGTGGTGTCTGTTGTGGTTTTCTCCTCTTCCTCATCACTTTCTACTTCATCTATGGGGATCTTGCATCCTCCAATAAATTAAAAGATAGAGGATGGCCCCACTTCCAATGGGGTTTAGAAGAAGGGATCTCCTTCTTCAAAAGCTAGTCGTGGTTTGTCTTGTGTTTTCTTAGTGACAAAGGCAGCCCCAATGTCCCTGAAGTTTTCCACTGCCCCCAAGTTTTTCAGAGAGGTTGGAAGTGGATCTCGGGTGCCTCCTTCATCACCCACTTAGTTGACACATGGCACTCTAGTTAAGTGCATGTTCAACTCTGTAGACGATGTCCCAGCTTTGTCAACAATCTTCGCAAGATTGATTACATTCACCTCACATCAACTAAGCCAAGAAGACCTCGAGGGGCCTTCTTTCTTGGCTCTTGTTATAGGAGATTCATAGGGTAGACCCCTTGCTATCCTACGCTTACAATTTTTTCCACCCTCGCCTTACAATGATCTAGATTGCGAGAATGATGACGTCTTGGTTGATGAGGACTAAGGGGAACCTCTTCTTTACTTATAGGTTAGATTTGTGTGTGTGTTGTGTTCCCTCATGCTTGTTTTATGTGTTCCTATAGGACCCTTGTCACCCTTGTAGGTGCCTAGATACAAGATTTTTTTGTGTCATAAAACTTCTTCTATGTGTTACATCATTCTTCTATTTGTCATTCCTTGATTTTCGATAATTGGGGATGATGCAAAGTGTTCGTATTTTATGCTTCCCTTCCATGTTGAACCAATTTTTTATTTTCATTTTGTGTTCATGTACCCTTCTTCACATGGTCTGATATAGTACGTGATTGATCAAAGTTCATATATATAGTATTATACTTATCTATTTATATTTATGAGCAGCTTTGACCCTGAAATATCAGATCTCCCTATCTCTTGATGTTTGCATTTTCTTTTTATCTTTCTCTCTTCTTTTCTTGTTGCATGATGTTGTGGTGCCTATGTGTTGTCCCTCGCATGTGCAACAACATTACCACAGTTACATCTCATCATGTTCCACGGGCCACAACATCACCTTCATTCTTGCTTTTCTCTCCTTAGGATGTCACATGCCTCTGAGTTTAGCACACACCATCATAAGGGGGATCTATTATACTACTCCTATTTTCAAAAGGTGTATTTGGTGTCCAATGAATCCCTTCTTGAAAGTATTTTATTTTTAAAAAATTGTATTCTTCAACAAGGACCCCTAGCAAAAATTTTCTTTCATCAAAAATTTGTAAGATAGAATTTGAAAAATTTCCTTTGCGAAGGGAGTACTTTATTTTATGAAGTCTGAAAATTTTTCCCTTGCAAGGGATCATTCTTTCTTTTGAATTCCTTGATGAATGGCATATTTTAGAAGGATTCCTTGATGCTAGAATCATTTAGAAAAAAATCATCACTTTTCAAATAGAGTGTTTCTTGAGTGGGACCCCTTTCTTTTGAAGGGCTCCTGAGGGGCCCCTTTGAAATATCTTCCTTGAAATTTTCACTATCTGCATGAGTGGGGTGTTGCCACAATAGTTGTTTACAGCTTCTAGGAGATCCTAAATTTTTTGAGATTGCATATTTTTAGAAAATATAATGATTTAATCCTTGAAAAGTTCAATTTAAAATATTCCAATTAAAGAGGGTTTGATCAAACCATCTTATACCAATCCCCCTAGGATAGAACCCTGCTAAAACTTTAAACCATACGTATAACAAAGTCTCCTTTACACCTATCAAAATGCTAATAAAAAACCACTTTTGATTTACCTTTCAAGGATCGAATGAATTCATTTAAAAAAAAATTGTAAGTATGTATTCCTTATTATAAGCTTCCAAAAAAGTATAATTTTAATTAAATGTAATTTGATTATTATTTTTTATTTTATTTCTTGTGAATGTAGGTTTTTCACCAAAAAACAAGCTCTTTGTTCTACACATGTGGAAAAATAGAATATTATAAAAAAAAATTGAAAAATATGAGTGCACCAGATATTGAAGTCCTTGATCCAACAAAAAAAATAAAATTGAATTTCGATACATACAAAAAAACTTACACGTTATACAGTCGCACTATGTCTGAATTGTAATTGGTTGATTACGACACTTGATTAAAGAAAAAATATTCAACAAAAAAATATCTAACCAAGTGGAAGCACTAGATATCAAAGTTACAAATCTAAATTCAAAATAATTATAATTTTATCCTTCATGGAAAAAAAGTTATGCGTTATACGGTGTCACTTTTTAAAAATGTTTTTTTTGAAAAAATCTAGTTTTTGAGGGAGATGAAAAAACAACTGCAATCTGATTCAAAAAAATTTGAAAAAAATATATTTAGAATCTACAGAAAAAATGTCATGAAACTCTACTTTGCATCATCTTCAAATTCCTCACTGTTTAGCCACTATAGGTGTCAGAAAGTGAAGATTTAGTTAAAAATAATAATTTCAGTGTCTAGTTTGGCCAAAAATTATAAACCACTATTGTGGGATCACCCATGTCTGTCTATCTACCTACATGGTTTTTTTCTATCTAACATATTTTTTCTGTGGATTAACATGTTATTTTGTAGGTGCGCCTATGAAGCTACTTTTCAATCAACCTTGCATTATTGAGTACCTATAAGACCCCATCAACCTCTGTGGAGCCTCTCACATTTGGCTTCCTTCAGGATCAAGCACTTGGGGGCACCTCCTTTGTAAGTTCGAGGACCTGTAAAGTGCCTTCATCCTACATGATCTATTTGTTCAACTCTCTAGGACCAAGCACCTACAGAGCCTTTTTGTTCACCTTCTGTGGGTTTGTGGATTTACGGTGCATATTTGTTCAAATCTCCTCAAGTTTGAGGACCTATGGAGCCATCTCTCTCTCTCTCTTTTCTATGCCCTAGTTCTCCAGATTGTGGAACTTCGCTTTCTCATCAATTTAGGTATACATTTATAAACTCTCTCGATCTAATTTACCTCACATTTGGTAGCACATATGCTTGATAAAGTGGGGGAAAAATGTAATGGAGTGAATTTTCACCCCTTGTAAATTCCCCATTTACACCCCTTACCTTAGAAAAATAAAACTCAAAAATGTTTTTCCACCTCATCCATTCGCTTTACACCCACTTGGTAGCTTTCTGTAGTATTAGTGAGGGAATTTTTTTCAGGGACACTAGTGTGGTGCATGGACTTCTATGCGGCGCACTGCCATCCTGACAAGATTTTGACCTTTGGAATCTATAAATGCATTACACTTCTCCATTGCTGATGAAGATTAATTTCCTTGTACCCTTAACCAACCTCAAACGACTCTTTTGATCTTCTATTCATCCTAAAAAGATCTTCCTCCATTTATTTGATCTTCTTCATCTTCTTGAACTGCAATTGATCATACTTCATTTCTTGAGCACTCCACACTTTATTTCACAACACTTTCTCCATTGTTGAAGCTCCAAGGTTGGCACTCTACTAGTTTTTCTCCTCATGTTGTTGTGACAATGTTCTCATCTTCAAGCTTGTAACTTGCAAGCTTGCATCTCCCTTCTCATCCTCAAGGCCATCTTGTTAGGGAGGTGATATTCACTTTACTTAGCATTGTTTTTGGATTTTCATAGCATATTGTTGTTAGCATTGTTTGATATTCTTCCTTTTAGTGCTTTCCTTTATCATACTTTCTCTCATTGATATTCTGGTTGTCTATGGAGGTGGGAACACTAAAACGGGGGTTTGATTATGGAAAGCCCTAAAATAGCCCCAACATTTTTCCCTATTCTTTTGTGTGTATGTGTTTGTTCATGTGGAGCTTGTGGGAGGTTGGACCAACCATAAGTTTTATCTTCGCCACCTTTTACTCTTGTCAAACTTTATTTCTTAAGTTAAAGTATCTATCTTGCTATTTCTGTAGTTTTGATGCTTCCTGATTTTCATCATTGCATAGAACTGTTTTATTAGGTAGTTAGTGCATTTCCTACTAGTCTTAGTTGTACTTTGTACATTCTATCCATACGGATGCTAGTGCCTGACCGAGATGCCAACGCACCACATTGTCATTCATCTTCTATGCTAGAGTCCTTTGGAAGAGAGTTGCCTAGGTTACAGTCCAGACTTAGGAATCCACTCACCCAATTATTCAAACCTCTCAGGTTGACAGAAGGATAGTGTCAGATCAATTTCCCTTCCTTTTCACCCTCTTAAAACATCAAACCTATCCTTAAACAATCCTTAGTGTGATGTAGATCAAGGTAGCTAATTTTTCTAGACCCTCCATGACCTAGGGTCCTGAGCAGTTGGTCCCCCTCCTCTACACAAACTAATATGAGATTTAAACCATGTCAAGAATGGAATTTATTTATTATTGATAGTTAATATTGGTATGGATTGTAAGTTTTTAAAAATATGGAATTAAGAAGTTTGACTCAATAAATGAGAAATTTGATCCTCATAGACATATGGCAATGCTTCAACTTCTAGATGCAAGTAAGGAAATTTGCATTGTGGGTGTGGTCTAAAAGGTTTTTCCCATAAAATATCTTTCCTTTGGTTTATGGTATAAATAAATTCTCTTTGGGATGTTAAGATTAATTGGCACATACATAAATGATCATCAATGACATAGATGTTAGTGTTATTATATATGATTATATTACAATTTTTAGACAGTTTTGGTGTACTAATTTCATTTAGTTTTTCTACCCATTGAAGTTGCAACTAAGATTGTATTGTTAGTTTAATGAAGGCCTAGAAAGGGAATAGGAAACCAAGAGGTGGTTAGTGGTTTGGACAACATTGAGGACTTTAAATTCCTCTCCTCAATTTTTTCTATGTTAGGGTCCTATGGTTAGGTGGACAACCATCTAAAAAATTGACTTTGGACATGATTTTTACTTAAAATTACCTTCCATTATTTTTTACTATCATTTTATTACTCTTGTATTGAACTTGTTGTGCATGTTTTGCACATACACCCTACCAAAGGTAGGGACCCCCTTTTTCTTTCACTCCTAACAGGTCGTCTTTTCTCTTGACAAGTCATCTTTGCTCCTACCTTGCTTTGTGTGCCCCTGTTCTTGAGTTCAAGTTGGTCACATGCCTAAAAATGATCAATCACCCCTTGACCAAATTCACCTACCTAAATTTCTCTAAGTCTTTTTCCTTTGCGGTTCTAGACCTACGAGTTTCCCTTGTGTTTTTTCCTTGGAGTCCTTCAAGCCTTGTTGACCCGCATTTGTAGGTCTCTACTTGCAGGTCATCGTTCTCGCTCCACCTCTAGCTAGCGACCAAACCTTAACATCCACCCGTGTGTTGGGTCCCACATCAACCTTTTCTATCACGTTCCTCAGACCTCACAGACCCACAACTACAGGTCACCCAATGTGGGTTCCCTCTTTCATTCTGTCACTAGCTAGTAGTCGACTCTTAGCTTCCGCTCACATGGTGGGATTCGCACTTGATTTCCCCATTCTCATCATCATCATGAGTGAACCAAACCTAATGCCCTTGAAAAATTAACTAAATCCAAAAAATTTGTGTATGCGGGTTGCCATCATCCCGTTGTCATTGCTAAATGATCAAACCTTTACACCAACCCAAGTTGTATATTCAACATTCATTATCTGTGGCCCTGACCTTCAAGCCTGAGGTAGCGAGGCCACTAAGCCAAACAATTATGCGGGTTCACCCATGCGGGTGATTGTCCCCACATTATTGTTTCCCTAATGGTGTGGCACTTGCATCATTATGCTATGTGGATCCTGCATATAATGTTTCCTAAGCAATATATTCTAAGTCAGCCAACAGGGCAGGAGGCCATTCCACTGTGTCATTCCATAATGGAGAGGCCTCACTACTTTCCCATTCGTGGGCCTAGATTCCACCAACGTTCTCAATTCAAAAGGAACACAGAGACAAACTTTAAGGCAACTCCGGACGGTGGGTCTACTAATACGGGTCACCACCATCGAAACTTTGTCCTTGCAAGGTCACTCCTTAGTGACGAAAGCTCAATAGTCCCCATAAGTGGAAATCCCACATTCTCTTCCTATAGCAACATAATGACATCATTTTTCTACAAAATGCTCATGTTACAAGGATTTGTTGATAACAAAGATTGATGATGCTTTGTGGGGGCCCGACGCAGTTTCAAGTGTCAGTTATGTGGGAAGCATTCCTTGGTGATATCAATGCAGGCCCCAACAGTGATAGGGTGGTTGGTAACGGGTGAAATTCTATATATGGCATTCATAAAAGTGGGGATTCTTAATTATTGGGGCTCATTCCCATACCTTATGGTAAAACTTTATCGTGGTGGAACTATGGTCGTCGAGTGCCATCAACTCGCCCATGCTAGTTTCTTGCGCATCTTTCCCACATTTATGAAACTAGTCAAGGATTATTTGGTGGTGATGGATTTGGTGCATTGATTCAAGTATTTTGAGGCATGAACAAGGCTTGTGATGGTACCATCAAGAATTGGAGTTTTGAGGAAAACGTCTAGTTGTGGACTCACCACCAAATAATAGTGAAATGCTTCTTACACTTCTGGGGTATCAGAATGTGAATTTGGTTTGAGAAAGTTAGTTCTTCATGTCCCACTCATGTGGCCTAAACACTCATTCATGGGCCATGTCGATTGTTTTGAGCATTGTTTTGTCATCAATAAAGGAGCATTGTTAGGGGGATCATTAATTCCAAACTTAGTTGGCGATCGTCAAATGACCTTGCATTTTGATGTTGTATACCTGATGACCACTATCGTTCAAGTCACATGAGGATCTTATTATTATGGGTATGGTCATTGTAGACACCGCTTGCCTTTCTGCTATTTTTTTATTGTATTTTGTCATCAACTCTTTCCTGCATTTTACTTGACGGGCGTCTCCCATGTGAGCGCCGCACTTTGCAATGCCTTCGCTTCCTTGGCCGTTAATTATGGAAGTCTCAATAGTCTCCCCATAGTCTATCCCTGCACTCACTTTGGCAGACTTACATCATGTGGAATCCACAACTCATCTCATCAAATGACACCTTAATGCAGCCTATCCGCATGTCATTTCTGGACAAAATTGGAGTCCTGCATGGTGTCTTCATACTCACCATTTAATAGTTTATATCTCTGCAATAAATAATTTTTAGTAGTGTCAATCTTATAGTAAAGTCATTTTTAACTTCAAATTGATTAATCAAAGGACAGGTCTATTTGCAAATGGTGGTGTCGATCCAAGAAAATCAAAGCATGGTGATGAGCGGAACTATTATTATGAAAGACCACCACCTTCAACACCACCGCTCTTTGTAGGCACCCTAATGCGGGTTGATGTTATCTTATTTTCATTATCAATGGTTCAACTCATGTAAACTCCTGCATCTTGAAGCCCGTAGCCTCCGGTTCCACTTGGTGCAAGTCCCCTTCCATTCCACATCACCTTCCTTGCATTCTTTTTTTTGGAAAACCATACTAGTTCCCCACGCATGCCCTAAGCAAAATAAAATTTTTAAATCTAGGGCAACAAAGAATACCATCAAGGATCATTTGGGGTCACTCACAAATAAATGGTGAGTGTTAAGTGAGTGTCACGGGCATATGTCACCATGCGTAGCTTGATGAGGTGTTTAGAAGCATGACAACTTCAGCATAAACTATCTACCTACAATTTGATTGGTGGTCTCTTGCTATGATCTATTGGTAAGAGTTGGTCATGTTTGATTAAAGGCTGTTGGATTCCTGGGTGCATCAAGTCAAACGCTACCCTATAGGTTTGTTTACTGAATATGTCAATCCTATGGAGCAGATTATAGCATCATGGAAGCTCACATACATGATGCAATAGATGGGCATTTACTTCAATTAGTTTCCTAACACAAACTAAGGTTGAGATAAAACTATAAGTACCTATACATTGTATGACCCAAGGTCTCCTCCACCCGATGAAATCCTGAAGCGTGAAATGAAGAGGGGTTGTAACATGAGAGGACAATGAACTATGACCAACATTCATAGAAATGGAGGTCGAGCTATCATCATGACTATATTGTAGACCTCCCTAAAGATGCAATTTATTTCTCATAAAGTAAGTTAGCAGAGTTGGAATTTGGATACAATTGCATCCTTGGCCCTTAAGGAATATGTTGTTGCTTTATATAGGGAAATGACTTCCTCATCGTGACTTTTCATACATCACTTCCCACCTCCTAATATCTACGAGTCTTTACCTAGTGGAGGTTGTCACTTGCTTAGCTATTCCTAGACAAAATTCTTAGCGGTAAACTAACTACGGCTCTCTGCATTATCTCTCTAACATGATGTCACTTAGTGGTGTTCCCGCGAGAGAGTTTTGAGTCACACTTCTTGTGATATATGCTTCTGTGCTTGTCAAGGCCACTCGTTAACTACTTCATGATACATCCCAAGTGCACGTAGACAAGAATAAATGAGTGTGTTGAGAAAATTTATGTTATGCGAGAACTTGTCTACCTGGCACTTCCAATTCTTATCCCCATGAATTCCTTTTGTAAATCCTCTAGGTATGAGGTCTAGAGAAAGAAAAACAGTAGTTAGGAGGAGTGTAGATTGCAAGTCAAAGTGACATTTAAAGTGAAGTTGTCTTATGTATTGAAATGAGGGCAGGTTGTGTGCATGGGGAATGATCTGAACTTAGCAGGATTCTTTCAACTATGCTCAATTATTGAGAATGGGACAGGCAGTCACGAGCTAGGCATGGGGGAATCCAACGCCTGTTTGTTGGCATGATAGATGATCGATGACTAGCACTGGCCTACAAATTATGATGATGATTGAAGTTGGGATGATGTCATTCAATGAACTTTCACAGGTTTCTTAGTTGATTACATTCCATCTATCTAGCGTCTAGCATTTTCATCCCTACATAGGGCGTACTTTCACCATAGACAAAGAGAAACCACTAGTCTCACAGGAGAATTTAGCATAAGCTCATAGGAATTCAAATGAATTATGGAAAGTTCAAGATGAACTAAAGAAAATGTAGGACAAGTATCGAAGACAAGGTGTAGCAACTTAAGGGAAAGGGCAGATGAAACAAAAGCTTAGTTGTGGGTGAGTAGGAGATGTCAAGTTATTAGAGGCTACTATGGGCGTAGTGGCAAAGGTCATGGAATTCCCCTTTGTGGGTCCCACTCTAATCTCATTTGTCCCTTCGAGCATCACCATGTAGACTCATCTTGTGTGGAGGCTCCCACCCTCTCCATCATTAATAATGACACTCTTGAATGGCGGCTCCACATGATATCCCCGTAGCTGTCAGAAACCTACTTTCTCCAATCCTCATGCCAAAAAAAATGCAAATATTATAAGGAAGGATTGTGTGTGTTAAGGCCATTTGAATATATCTTTTGAAAAAACAACACCCACTATGATTACATGGAGATAGATGCTTGACAATCCTCAAAAGTCTTGGGTCATTCATTTGGGTCTGAGGTAGGTCATGGTCACATTGATACGAAAGCCTTGGTTACAAGGGATGTGTGCTTCTATACCATTCCTATGAAATCCTCGCCTGCACGCTATTGTTGTGGACATCTATGGTGCAGGTTCCACCCACCATAGTGTTGTGTTCCTTCAATCCATTAATGACATTCTCTAGCGGCAGACCCACACCATATCCCCACACTTACTATCATCTCCACCCAATAATGAAATGACACATACAAAGGGATTAGGAATAAATTTTAGGGAATTTAAATCTTTCAATTGACAAAATGTGGGATTAGATCCAAGTGAAAATAACCATAGCTAGTAATGTTACCCCTCTCATGGTAGAAAATGTGTGAAATTTGATGCCACTTACGACGGGGATGATCATCATGACAAGGAAATTAAGGAGAGCATTCATTGAGATAATGTTACAAATGGAATTTAAACATTTCCACGAGGGAAGGATTCAAGCGAAACCAAGATGTTCATCATGCCCGAGTGATGGGGGGATTCTCTAATATTCCATGCCTTAAGATATAAAATGCACCCTAAAGTAATTTGAATCTCCTTTTTAGTTAGATTTGGACCTTGTGGATAAAAGAGGGATTATTATTATTATTATTGCAAACATTGTTGTCATTTTTCATTATTTTCTTATGGATATGCATTGTGGGGGGGTGATTTAATTATTTGTGGATGTTGCTTATAGGTGTAATACTGCAAAGGGATTTTTTAAGCAAAGGTCAGTGTTCAAGATGTACTCACTTATGATGCGATATTGGGTTGAAAAAAAGGAATTTAAATGGGAGGTTGGCCTATGAAATGTGTCTTCCCATGACATCGTGATGGGAATGGGAATCTAATTCAAATCACCAAGGTAGGGGACATGTTTGTGAACGCATGCCAAGGGAATTCTACTCAAAGGATGACCATTCACCTAAGTAGTTCAGAACCTACACTAAGTAGTACAACAGTCGAAGAGGTGCTGCTAAACAAGAAGATGAAGGAGCTTTTCAAGAAGATGAAGCTACAATGAGAGGAGTGCTTTCACACAAGATGTGTTGGGAACCATGTACTTCAATTCAAACATGTCTGAACAAGGAAATAACACATTACTATAGTCATCATTCATTTTATGTTTTCCTCTCCTCCTAGCATGCATCAACAAAGTTGGTGTTAGAGGAGGACTGACCAGCACATAAATGCATGCCAAGAAAGTCAATAACAAAAATACAATGGGTGACCTTAAGAGAAGAGAGAGGGATTTTTTTTATCTCCCACCAAATGATCATGATTGTCAGGAGCTATCCACCAGGATCAGGAGCAACATGTTTGCTTCTTAGTGACACAAATATGCAAACAAAATCCACTTAATTGGTTGAAAGGATGTTGCAAATACATTAGATAGAGGGAAGACTTTGACATTTTTCTACCACAGTAGAGAAGGCGGCTAGAAGAAAAAATTGCTACATTGCCAGGGTCACTAGATGACAAAATAGGGAAAAGATAAAGGATGTATTTTATATTGCCATAGATTTGGGGGTAGGTGAAACCCTAATGTAAAATGAATCTTGGCCACACAATGAAAGTAAATCCTGGCCATTCATTCTAGTTTTGGAAAATTATAAATAGGGGCTTCCTCCTCATTTGTAAGGGTGGTGGATTGTTGTAAAGGGAATTTTACAACAATAAAAGGAAGCATTACATTATTTTGGATGTTTTCTTTGAGATTTCCCATTTTTCATGCATGATTCAACCTCCATGTTAGTCTTATCTTGTTAGTTTTTTGAATGTCTTTAATGGTGGTTATTGTTATAGTATTGGATTCACTTCTAGCTCATGTTTTTTGTGGTTTTTTGATGATGAATCACTTTGCAAAGCTAGTCTGAGCTAATTCATATGTTGCACTTTAGTTCAATTGTTTGTTCATGAAGTGAATGCACAATCTGAAAATTTGCAGACCTTAGAAGATTGTGCTAGTTTTGTGTAGCTATAGGTTCCTCTTGGTCAAGAAAAACTCGGTTTTATGGAAGTCTATCTACTGTAGCATCCTCCATTATTATTATTCATTCATAGCTTAGATTTAGAATAGCTCACTCAACCCTTCATCTTTTATGATTTCTTTTAATTCCTTGTTAGAGTAGGATTCCAAGCACCATCACAATGTCAAAATTAGTGATTAAGCTGAGTTCCAGCTTGTTTTCATGAGTGAGCAGCCATTGTTCATTCACTTCCAGCACTTTGAAACTCCATTTGCAGACTCAAATTCCCATGCTTTGTAAACCAAAAAGGCCACCCTATGATTACCAACAAATCACATCAACCAACTAAATTATTCAAAGCATTTTCATGACCTGACACCTGCGAGACCTTGGTGTGATTGTCCATAACTTAGTTACAAATTTTCACCTTTCAAGAGAGGTAGTGCACTTGTGTGCTACCTATGTTGAGAAAGTGGAAGAACACCCATCAACAAAAATCTTTTTGGATTACCTTGCTAATGTCATAACATTTGACAGTTAAATTAATCAAAATTTCCAAACATTTATACTGTGTACCAATAATAATAGACTTAACAATGAAAGGAAGTTGGGTGAGCAGAAGTAGCTTCCTACACTAATCTAAGTAGGGGAGAGTTACAAAAAAATATATTTTTAACACCTTTTAGAGTTACAAATACCATAAGATGCACATACACATCAAAATAGATAAACAAAAAAAAAAATATAACACAGTGTTTACATGGGAAAACCCTTTTGAGAAAAAACCCACGCTCCAAATCATGTAGCTCAAATGTATTATCAATAATAAAAGAACAGTTACAATACAGTCTCAAGGAAATGCTCATGAGTATTCACACTAAGACAAGAATCCGGTAGAATTTTAGCAATATAATAGTATGTAAGCTTCTTCAAACCTATAACTCTCAAAATACACTAAGTCTGCAAGTATATATAACCTGTCAATATGAAACAAGGAACCCAAAACTTGCCATAACCAAATCCCAAACATAAGGTGTGAACATGAGTTCATTATGACATGCCATAGTCAAAATTCATAATTATGAAAAATATTACACAATCAGCCCTCGATTGATGTCAAATAGGGAGGCCTTCAAGTCAATCAACATAATTTCAATCAAAATCAACAACTCACCAATTCATCAAACTTCAACTTCTCCTTATCACATCAAACCTTCATCATCTCCTTATAGTATTGCCCTTTGAATGAATCAACTATATCTTTTATAGAAGGCCCTTTCAACTCAGGACCAACACCTTTTCAGATACCCATTAAGGCATACAAAAACATATCACAAACCCCCAATAGGTCACTTTGGACCGGTCACCTCTCCAAAATTGGACTTCAACACTGTCCTCAACCACAAATTAGGTCACTTTTCAAATGAACCTTATTGTAAACGCTTCCTCAACCCAAAACTCAATTGGGTAGAATTAACTAGTTAACAAAACCACCAATTTTACAACTTATTTACAGAGACACGCTTCCCGAGACACCATACCAAGAAACCCTCATTTTTAGCAATTCATAAGGGGTTTTAATGGAAAACACTATTCCCAACCTTCCCATACCCAAACAACTCCTCAAAACCCTCTAATAAATCCTAGAAAAATTTATTCTAGCATCATAAATTGTTTCCCCCAAGTTTCACAACCATTTCCATACTCAAACCTCTCAATTTCACTCAAAAACCACACTTTTCACCTCTAGGGAATCATGCCCAAAGCCTCAAACGACCTCCCCTACTCACCAAACTCCATAAATAGGTGGAATGGGTGAAAATCCATTTTTGTAGGTCAGAAACCCTCAAACTGTCAATACTGGCCTTTTTTTAGAAATTTGTGTATAAAATGCACTAAACTCCTCAAGATTCCTCCAAATCAAATGAAAATAAGAGTTTACTCACATATCCATTCAATATAGATGCATTAGAGGTCAAGAGAACCTGTATGGGAAAACACAAAAACTTGAAACTAGAAAATATCAGAAATTTCTAAGAAACAACACATAATTCAAGAGTTTTTGTTGTTATTAGGGTATGTGCAGGATCATGATGGGCCAAAAAGTGGCGATATGATGGGTATGTGTAGGGTATGTGGATGATGACTTTTTTTTACTTAAAATTGATGAAACGAAAAGAGTTTTTAAAGGATATTCTCACTTTCCACCAATATAAATTATGCTTTACTTTGAATTTAATAAATAATTATTATTCATTTTCTATTTAAATTTCGACCAAAGTTCTAATTGATACACTGATTGAAAAACATCTATAGCTTTCAAATGGTATCACATTTTTTGAATCTAAAACAGTGTCACATTCTATGATTTTCATACTATAGGATTAAAAAGAAAAAATGAATTTCCTTAGAATTTTTGACCAAGTTAAGGTGGTCAACATATGAGTTTTATTCTAAAAGTTCTAATGTGATAAAAATTCATAATTAATTATTTACTTGGAAAAAATTAAAACAAATATGCATAACATCGAACATGAGTCCTCTACTTATATCTAAAATATTATAAAAAAATACTATCATTTTATTGTGGTTAGGGTGGTTAGACAAACACCTACTTATTTTTTCCCTAAAATTTAAGTACTATTGCATTGAAATTTCAAATTTTCACCAAATAGATTTAAAAAAAAAATAAACCTAGTAGTTTAGAAACTACATTCAATTTGCTACAGATTCTATTCTTACATATTTTTGAAATAATATAGATAACTTATTCAAATTTTTACGTCAATTTGTCTAACTCTAATTTTTCTGAACTTTTTGCCACTTAAGGGCCTATTTTTTCCATGATGATCCTGCACAGACCCATTATCAATCCAAACTTTCAACAACAACCCTACCTCGAGTTTCTAAGGCTTATTTAAAATTTTCTCACACAAAACAAAATGACTCAACCACTTCAACTTCCACATTTAAACAACTTGACCGTTGGTATTCAAAAAGTTGCAATTTTGCACTTTTACAATTTTTAACATGACAACTTTTGCATACTTTGCAATATTTTGCAATTTGGACCTCCTAATCACCTAATGGACTCATTACATCAATAAATGGTCTATGTGACCTTATTTGAACACAAAATACTCAAAACTACTTAAAATCTAACACAAGACCCTACTTGACAACATTTACCCAAAAGTGCACTTGGTGCCCCTACACCATCATTCCATTAAATTAGACATTGCTACACATGCAATGAGCCTTCATGAAAATACCTTGCATGTGTAGGTGCCCTCATCACATGGTCCCACCTATCATAGTTAAATGGAAATTTGTCATTCTTGACTCTTCCACTGTTATAATCAATCATAAATTGACATAGAAAGTTGTCATAGCCCGATACATATAAAGCTATGACAAATACCACCTATTTAGGCATAAATCAAGGTCCTCCAAATTTGAAGCCTACCTCTAGTAATTTACCTTATAAATTATCCATGTCAAATGCCATGTGGGTTGCCACATCACCAGTTGGTCCCAAAAAGTGACAACTTAGGTAGGCTAATAAACATTATAAAATAAATAATTACATCAAATAATAATAAATAAATGTTAGGAATCTAAGGTTGAGACACCCTAATCCTAACATTCTCCCACTTGTCGAAGACTTGTTAAGAGTCATATAGAATCATCTACTCAAGGCCTCAATGCCCATGAAATGGAACCATATGAAATTCTATGTTCTCACTAGATTTTTCAGTGCATCTACAACATTTGTTGAAGTGTCAGCCTTCTCCAAGTTCACCTTTTCATCTTCTACCATATCACAAACAAAATGATACTAAACATCAATGTAATTTGTTTTGGCATGGAATGTAGGATTCTTTGCAAAATAAATGGCACTTTGACTATCACAACAAATAGTAATTTTCCATGCATCTAAACTAATATCAAAACACAATATCTTAAGCCAAATGGATTCCTTAGAAGCATGACTAGCTACCACGTACTCTACTTTTGTCGTGGACAAAGCGACTACAACTTGTGTCTTACTCATCCAACTAATAGCACCAACAAACAACATAAAAACATAGCCACCAGTGGATCTTCTACTATCAATTCCACCTACCTAATTAGAATCCAAATATCCACTAATACTCACTGAATTCTGAGGTCTAGTAGGATAACCATGATAACACATGACATACTCAAAAGTACCCCATAAGTACCTGAACACTCTCTTGATTGTGTTCCAATTTACCTGTCTAGGATTAACCATAAACTGACTAAGGAATCCCACTACTTGGGAAATGTTTGGCCTCATACAGACCATAGCATACATTGGCCATAAACTTCTTTTGTTAGTGTCTTCATTTTCTTTCAAAAACCATGTGCTAGTTTGGGTATAGTTTTTTACTCATTCATTGAATTTTGAAACAAATTACTTTTTGACAAACTAGTATTGAAAAATAATCATTTTCAATTAGTTTTCTAAAAATTTTGGGGGGGAGAATGCTCAAATTTCTACTTTTTAGGATGGTTCCACTTCAAAAATTAGTAAAACATTATATATTCATTAAAAAATTAGCTAAAAAAGCTAACATAAACTACATAGTGTTAGCTAATTTCTCACTAAATTGATTTTTGAAAATCTAAATAAAAGTTAACATTTTAGGGGGAGCACAATAGACACTGTTATTTTTTTGATAAAAACATGACCACTTTGTGTGCTCACCCTTTTTCAAACCATTAATTTTAACTATTTAAAAAAAAATAGTAGTTTAGAAAGTAGATTTGAAGCACTAAAACTCTTGTTCTTTTTGCATCTTCAAATTTTGAGCATAACTATCTCCATTTTCTCGTCAAACATTAGACTCTGCTATTTTCAAAAAATGTGGCATCTTAAGAGCCTTTTTTGTGTCATAAAATTGTGCACTTACCCTTATATATATGTTCATCTATCCATGGTTTTTTTAATATGTCTGTAAACATTTTTTACAAAGGGTACATGCATTACATTTCGATTATATGATTTTTTGGCCATGTATTTTTTCATGTTTTGATTATATAGGAAAATTAGGTTTTGAAGGGGCCCAAAACCCTTTACAACTTAAAGGAACAAAATGTTGCTCAGAAGATACAACACTACGTTTATAGCAGTAGCCCAAAACCCAAAAAATAGAAGTTTCAAAATGTTGTTCCAAAGATATAACACTAAACTAGTGGCGGACATCAGCAAAAAAGCATCCAAAAAAAAGGAAAGAAACTGAAACCCAGCAGCAGAGAACAAATAATAGATAGACAATCAGGACACTATTTCATACTTATTAAGGTGTTGGCCACCTCAAGTTCCTAGTTCCTATGAAGCCCAATCATGTCCAACAATTGTTTTCTCATCCTCAAAGGACTTCCTCCAGTCACCCAACCCTCTAGCAACAGGGCCTTTACCATCATCCTTTGCTCCTTTTTTACCTTTACCTTTATCCACATGCTCCTTCTCCATCAATTAAAAAAAATATAATTGGTCCTCTCTAAGCTCACTACTTTTTTGAAACACGACCTCCAAAAATCCGCACTATTCTTCATAGACATGTATTTTTTATGTTATTGTCATACATATTTATGTTTTTCTAACAAGTATAACACGTTATACTTTTGGTTTTCTTAAACATATTCATTAATAATTGTATCAGTAATTTTATTGTTTTCCTTATGTTCAAGTTTAGTGAAAATCATGGCACAAGGCTTTAGTGTAGGAAAATGTATCCATTTACATTTTCATACTTGTTTAGGCCCTCCCTGCTAAAATTGGGCTTCTTTATGCCTTATTTGGTCCTATTTTGCATCAACAAGACTTAGCTAATGCATTTTTCTTTGGATAATCCCAACATTTAATAAATGACAAATCATGATTCAATTTTTGAGGCAATGTGTTCCAAATCTAGTGATCTGGGACTCATATGCCACCTTGGGTGTATGGGTCCCACCTAGGTCTCAGGGCCCAATTTCAAACATTGCATTGAACTTGACACTTTTTGGAGTTTGTGTCTCGTGTTTAAGACACTAGAACTTATATTCCCCAACTGGCATGCATATGAGTCCCACTTTAACTAGGACCTATTTCAAATCAAATTCTTGGCAGGATTTTATTATCCTAGATCTAGTGTCGGCTTGTAGTGTTGTAATTTTGGGAAAGTTGGCATAAACAAGTATAAATACAAGGTTATTTCACATAATTTCTCCTAGCAAGCTGATGACAGTATTCCTAAGGAAAGTTTATGAAATTAAGAACATTCAAGAGCTTATTATCAAGCATTTTGGAGCAACATTGTAGATTCAAGCATCATGTCAATGTCTTCATGCATCATGTGTGTTTTTGAGCTAACATTTGTGATGTAGGTTTTCATGATTCAACCAAAGCATTCAAAGACATTATCTCATATCAAGATCAAGAATCAACATCCACATCCATTGGATCCATTTTACACAAGATTACAACCTTTGTTTCAAGGGTTTGGTGAGTTACAACATTACATATTGTTCATTCATCATTCCTTCATTCTATTTCATTTCATTTCAAGGTTTGATTACCAAAATTGGGTTTGACCAAGGAAAACCCCTATTCCCTAACACAACAACATTTTTCACTCTTCATGTGCAATTGTAGATCTAGGTGATTTGGAGCTTGAAGATCCTTTGAAGACAAAGTTGCAAGATTCAAGAAAATTGTCAAAGTTGTCAAGAAATTGTCATCTTCATGAAAACTTGCCTACAAATTGGAATTCAAACTTTTCAGACCTAAATATCAAGCAAGGAGAAAGCTATAAAAGATCACTCAAGGATACAAAATTTTTATTCAAACCCTAATAATGGGACTAAATATCCACGTTGAGCGTATGAATCCTAGTATACCTCTTTAAGCAATTTTCTGTAGATCCTAATTTGCTAGCAAAAGATTCTAGATTTTGCCTAGATTCAAGTAGTAGGACTAAATCGGCAAATATGGCGTATGAGTCCTAGTGAGCTTCAAATAGTAGATTTTCAGGGTTGCAGACCTTTTCTTGACCTCTCCATTCTTCCAGGTTCCTTTCTGTCTAATTTCTATTTCTCATTTTGATTTCATGTTCTTAAGTTTCTAGGGTTTAGTGCATTTTATTTTGCATTTCTCCTTTTAAGATTCATTTTAAAGGTGAACCCCCCTTTTCATCACACCTAAGGAAACCCCCTAGTAGTCCTTCCCTCAATTGAATCATTGGGTTGAATTCTCTAAGGTTTCCTAATGAACCGAGAGTGAAATAGGTCTAGGTCCCAAAGTTCCATCGCCTAAAAGGTGGAACCCCATTTCCTTTGGTTCAAAGGTAAAAAGGGAAAGAGGTCAACTAGAAGACACACAATTAGAGTGACTCATGGAGTGAATTTCACTTCTCCATAATCTAGTGACAAATATACAACAATCCCCAACCAAAAAGATTTTGTTTCTAAATGTCCAAATCACACAACACATGATTTAGGCTTTGAACCAACTATTCACAATATTTAATTAGGTTTGGAACTAATTGTTGTCATTGGTCAATCAATTGGTGTGTACTTGGGGTTCTCAAATTCCCCACAAGTTATTGGTCTATTTCTAACATGCAAAGTACAATAGTAAATGTCAAAGATAAATATATTTCCATTAGGGTTGAAACAATCAAGTGGGGAATCACACCTAATAATTTGAAGGTATGGTTGAATGGGGATACCAAAACCAAAAGGAAGGGTCCATGAACCATCTTATCTAAAGGGGTAAATTCAGGAAGATGGGGGGCCAAAAAGGGGTCTTAAGTGGTCACTTGTTTTTTGAAATAAGGAAATACTGACCTTGGATGTGAAATTGGGGATAGTTACACTCAAAAATTTAAGATGCAACAAAAGCAACGATCATAGTGCTCCGAATCTACTTTCTAAACTACTATTTTTTTTTTAAATGGTAGAGATTAAAGGGTTCAAAAAATGGAGCTACAAAAATTGGTGCTATTTTTGTCAAAAAGCATAACACAATGTCTGTTGTGGGTCCCTTAAAAGGTTAATTTTTTTTTGGTATTTTAAAAATTGTTTTAGTGTGAAATTAGCTAATATCATGTAGTTTATGCTTGATTTTTTGATAATTTTTTAATGAATTTATGAATTTTTACTAATTTTCAAAGTGGACACATCCAAAAAAATAGAATTTTGGTTGTGGCACTCCTATAATTTTTAAAAACTAATAAAAAAACTTTTTTTTTGAATATTTCTTGAATGGAGTTTAGTTTATAAAAATGTAATTTATTTGAAATTTCAATGAACAGTTAAAAAATGAATTTAAAATACCCAAAGTTGGTTTTTGAAAAAAAAACACACAAACAAAAGAAATTAAAGATGAAAGCCTTAACATATTTAAAATTTTAAAAAATTTACATTGTTAAATAGCTAAGAGAAGGCCTAACATTACCTAGGTGTTTGATTTACGCGACCTTGAAACATGTGCAAATTTGATGGTTGGCACAAATGAGATTATGTCAAATTTTGTAGAGTATGCAAAAACACATCGTTGGAAGTTGGGAATGCACTCCAAGCCTTTGGGTTGGAAATCCAAAAGAAAATCCAAGCCTAAGGCTTGGATTTTCCCAAAGCAAGAAATAATGCGAGTGTGTTATAACGTGCTCACATTATTTAATAGTTTTGACATGTTTTGTTTATTTTTTCTTTGTACTTCCCAAAGCGAGACATAATGCAAGGACATTATAACACGCTCGTGTTATGTCTCACTTGAAATAATTTGTGTGTAATTTTATTAAATTTATTCTTGATGTATGTATGTTTGTATATATATTTTAATGTACGTATGTATGTTTGTGTGCTTAAATGTATATGTATATATGTATGTATGTATGTATGTATGTTTGGATGTATGTAACAATGTATGTATGAATTTGAATAGTGGTGAAAAAGGGGTGCTTTTATGGTCTAGGTCATATAACACCACAATTCACCAACTATCATTCAAATATGTCATAGGAACCCAAATTGGATTGAATATCAACCCAAAGGTGAGTCAATTATCATCAAGGAAGACCTAGGGGGTGGGGGATCTTTAGGCTTTGAAGGGTTCACCACCAAGCAAAATCTTGGAAAAGAAAACTTAACATTCAACTCAAAAAACCTAGTAATGCAATCCAAATGAAGAATACAAATGATAAAATTAAGTAACAACAAGTTAGGATGTATGTACCTGGGAAGCCTGGAAATGAAAAAATGTTGTCAAAATATGCTAGGGATGAAAAATATGCCCTTACTATTGACTAAGTCCCGCTGCTGTTTTTTAGGGAAGATGCAGAATCTTCGGATGTCGAAATAGAATTTGAAGAAATTTTTGCAAAATACCATTGGGCGGACTAAGACACCCTTGTTGCCAACTTAGTCCCATCTTGAATTTCTAAAATCTTTGAATGTGATCCTAAGGTCCAATGTCTACACTTCCTTCTTCTTAGATCTTTGGTCCTGAAACCTCCATATTTGACCTCTAAGTGAGTTTCCATTAAGATGACAACTTTGCAGTGCAACTTTGTACTTCAAATGATCTCCAAGTCTTCAACCTAAATCTGCAAACACAAACATACAAGAGAGGAAAAACTTGTTAATTGTTAGTAAATGGGGGTTTTCCTTTGTCAAACCCCTTGTTGGAAATTAAACCTTTGAATGAAATAGAATAATGAAGGAAAATGATGAATGAACAAAGTGTTATGTTGTAACTCACCAAACCCTTGTTATGAAATCTGCAAACTTGTGTGAAGTGGCTAGCTTGAATGTAGGTATTGACTTGAATTTCTTGCTTGAATCAAAACCCTACATCACAAATGTTACCTCAAAAACACATATGATGCAAGAATATCTTTGAAATGATGCTTGAATCTTGATGATGGCTCTAAATGCTTGATGAATTGCTCTTGAATGCTCTCTTGAGCATGAATACTTGAATGCTTAGATGTTAGGATTGAAAATGAATGAAAGGAACCTTGTATTTATACTTATTCATGCTTAATATCCTAAAATTACGCTACAACAAGCCGAAATATGAATTCATTAATTAAAGGAGGCTAAATCCCTCCAAGATTTGAAAATAAATCCTAAAAATAACTTAAGGAGGACTAAGATGCCCTAGGTGGCATCTTAGTCCCGAGGCTCAAAACTCAGGGCACAGACTCCAAATATGGGCCCATTTAAGGCACATTTGAAAAGAGTGTCCCAAGACCTTTGAAGGACAAAGACGCCCTAGGTGGCGCATTAGTCCTGACCCAAAAATCAGGGGCACACAACCAAAATAATTAAATTATAATTTACCCTTTGATGTTTGTCGAGATTAGCCATAAAAAGATACAATTTATTAGGCTTGTGGATACAAAATAGGACCAATTAAGACATAAGTAAGGATAAAAAATCAGGGTGAGCCCAAACAAGTGTGAAAATGCAAGGGTATGCATTTTCCTACACTACAAAATTTATGCTTGTATGTATGTATGCATGCATGTATATATGTATGTTTGTATGTGTATGTATGTATGCTTGCTTGTATGTATGTATGTATATATGTATGTATGTATGTATGTATGTGTGTATGTATGTTTGGATGTATGTATGTATATATGCTTGTATGTATGCATCTATGTATGTATATATGTATGTGTGTATGTATGTATGCATGCTTTTATGTATGTACGATTGTATGTATGTATGCATGTATGGGTTTTTGGTTTAGGGTACATAAGGGTGAGGGTATAGGGTATAGGGATGAGGTTTAAGGTTGTAGGGTTTAGGGATAGGATTAAGGGTTGAGGGCTAAAGGATAAGGTTTAGGGTTGAGGGTTAAGGGATTAGGGTTTAAGGGTTGAGGGTTTAAAGTTTAAGGTTTAATGATTTAGGCTTTAAGGGTTGAGGGTATGGGATAGAGAGGGGGTGGGAGGGATAGATATAGAGAGAGAGAACTGAGAGAGAGAGGGAGGGAGGGAGTTATCTAGTTAGGGTGGGACGGAGAGACCTCAAAGAGAGAGGGAGTTATCTAATTAGGCTAGGAGGGAGAGACTTGGGGGAGAGGGAGAGGTAGTTATCTAGTTAGAATGGGATGGAGAGACCTAAGAGAGAGAGAAGGGGGTTGGAGGGATAGACGGAGGGAGCATCCTAAGAGAGAAAGGGAGGGAAGGAGGGATAGAGAGATGGGGGGATAGATGGAGGAAAGGATGGATAGACAGAGAGAAAGAGAGAGGGAGAGAAAGAGGGAGAGAGGGAGGGATAGAGTGAGGGAGGGAGAGACCTAAGAGAAAGAGAGTGGGTGGGTGGGATAGAGGGAGGGAGATAATTGAGAGAGAGAGAGGGAAGGAGGGACCGAGAGAGAGAGAGGGAGGTAGGTATGGAGGGATGGATAGAGGGGGAGAGAGAGAGTGAGAGAGGGGGTGGGAGGGATATAGGGAGGGAGAGAACTAAGAAAGAGAGAGGAGGGGGGTGGGAGGGATAAAGGGAGAGAGAGAAGGAGTTATCTAGTTAGAGAGGAAGGGAGAGACCTAAGAGAGAGGGGGTTGGATGGATAGAGGGAGGGAAGGATGGATAGCGAGAGAGGGAGGGATCCGTAGATGGAGGGAGGGAGGGGGTACATAAGAGAGAGTGTGTGAGGGAGGGAGAGAGAGAGATGGATGGAAGGAGGGATGGAGAGAGGGATGGAGGGATAGAGGAGATGGACCAAAAAAAAGAGGGAGGGAGGGAGCGAGGGAGAGAGAGCCCTAAGAGAGAGAGAGGGGGTGGCATAGATAGAGGGAGGTAGAGACTTTAGAGAGAGATGGAGGGAGAGAGGGAGAGAGAGAGAGATAGGATGGGAGGAAGGTACATAGTGATAGAGGGATGAAGAGAGGGAGAGAGAGAGAGGGTTTGGGAGGGATAGAGAGAGGGAGAGAACTAAGTGAGAGAGAGAGAGATAGAGATGAGATTAGAGGGATATAGGAAGGGAGAGGCCTGAGATAGAGGGAGTTATCTAGTTATTGTGGGAGGGAGAGACTTGAGAGAGAGGGGGGTTGGAGGGATAGAGAGAGAGTGAGGAAGGGAGGGATAAATGAGCAGAGAGGGGGATTTAAAGGGATAGAGGGAGAGACCTAAGAGAGAGAGGGGATTGGAGGGAGGGAGAGGGGGGAGGGAAGGAGGATAGAGAGAGAGGGAGAGAGGGAGGGAGAGACTTGAGAGAGAGAATTTATGTTTGATGTATGCATGTTTTTATATATATTTTAATGTACGTATGTATGCTTGTGTGCTTAAATGTATATGTGTGTATGTATATATGTATACCTATATGTATGTATGAATATATGTATACATGTATGTATGTATGTATGTATGTATACATGCCTAGATGTATGTACCTATGTATTTTATGAATTTATGCTTGTATGTATGTATGTATGTATGTATGCATGCATGCATGTATGTATGTCTATATGTATGTATGTATGCATGCATGCATGTATGTATGTATGTATGTTGTATGTATGTATGCTTGTATGCTTGTATGTATGTATGTATGTATGTATGTATGTATGTATGTATGTATG
This sequence comes from Sequoia sempervirens, assembly GCA_007258455.2. Taxonomy (NCBI): domain Eukaryota; kingdom Viridiplantae; phylum Streptophyta; class Pinopsida; order Cupressales; family Cupressaceae; genus Sequoia; species Sequoia sempervirens. The sequence continues at coordinate 24,218,618 of VDFB02000363.1, forward strand.
TATGTATGTATGTAAGGTATTTTGGTTTAGGGTACATAAGGGTGATGGTATAGGGTATAGGGATGATGTTTGAGGGTTAAAGGGTTAAGGGTGTGTTTAAGGATTAAGGGTTTATGTTTTAAGGATTGAGGGTTTAATGTATAGGATAGAGGGGTAAGGTTTGAGGGTTGAGGGTTTAGGGATATGGATTAGGGTTCAGGGTTGAGGGATTAGGGTTGAGGGTTGATGATTTAAAGGTTTATGGTTTAAGGGGTTGAGGGTTTAAGGTATTAGGTATTAAGGGTTGAGGGTTTAAGGGTTAAGGTTTGACGGTTTACGAGATTAGGGATTAAGGGTTGAGGGTTTAAAGGTTTAGAGTTTAATGGATAAGGGTTTATGTTTTAAGGGTTGAGGATTTAAGGGATTAGGATATAATGGTTGAGGGTTTAAGGGTTGGGGGTAAAGATATTAGGGTTTTATGGTATAGGATTGAGGGATTAGGGTTGAGGGTTGATGGATTAAGGGTTTAAGGTATAGGTTTGAGGGATTAGTGTTAAGGGTTTATTGTATAGGGTAGATGTTTTAAGGGATTATGGATTAAGGGTTGAGGATTTAAGGGTTGAGGGATTAGCCTTTAAGGGTATAGTGTTGAGGGTATAATGTATAGGGTAGAGGGTTGATGGATTAATGGTTTAACCTGTATAGGGTCAAGGATTAGGGTTGAGGTTTTAATGTATAGGATAAATGGTTTAGGATAGGATAAATGAAAATAAAAATTTATTGAGGGACCTAGAGAGGGGAGAGGTAGAGAGGAAGGGAAATAACTATAGATCCCTAAGAGATATAGAGGTGATAGACCTACAACCTAGGGAGAGAGGGGTGAGAGACAGGGAGAGAGGGATGAGAGACATAGGGGTGATAGGGGTGAGATAGATAGACGGGGGAGAGGGGTGGGTAATTGTACAAGGATTGAGAGACATAGATGGCTAAGGAGGGATGGAGAGGAACACAAGGAGTGATTGAGAGACCTACAAAGGAGAGAGGTAGATAGGAAGGGAAATAACTAGAGAACCTTGAGAGATATAGAGGTTACAAACCTACAACCTAGAGAGAGAGGGGTGAGAGACATATGGGGAGATAGGGGTGAGAGAGATAGAGGGGGGAGAGGGGTGGGTAATGATACAAGGAGTTAGAGACCTAGATAGATAAGGAGGGATAGAGAGTCAGAAAAGGAGTGATTGAGAGACCTAGAGAGGGGAGAGGGAGAGAGGAAGGGAAATAACTAGAGAGCCTTGAGAAATATAGAGCTAAGAGACCTACAACCTAAGGAGAGAGGTGGAGAGGGAGGGAATATATAAAGAGACATGAGAGATATACACGTGAGATACCTACAACCTAGGGAGAGATGGGTGAGAGAGATAGGGGAGAGATGGGGTAAGGTAGATAGGGGAGGAGAGGAGTGGATAAGGGTTGAGGGTTTAAGGCTTTAGGGTGTAAGGGTTAAGGTTTTAAGGTCTAAGGGTTGAGGTTTTAAGGGTTGAGGTATTAAGGGTTTAAGGGTTGAGGGATTATGGTTGAGGGTTGAGGTATTAGGGTTTAAGGTATAGTGTTGAGGGTTGAGGGTTTAGGGATAAGGTTTAGGATTTAATATTTAAGAATTGAGGGTTGAGGCTTTAGGCATATGGTTTATGGTTTAGGTTTAAGGGATTAGGGTTTAAGGTATAATGTCAAGGGTTGAGGGTTTAGGGATAGGGTTTAGGATTTAATATTTAAGGGTTGAGGGTTGAGGCTTTAGGGATAGGGTTTAGGGTTTAGGGTTAAGTAGGAGACCTAGATGGATAAGGATGGATGGAGAGGTAGAAAAGGAGTGACTAAGTGACCTAGAGAGAGGAGAGGTAGAGAGGTGAGGGGGAGATACAAGTGAGAGATAGAGAGATGAGGGGAAATATAGAAAAAAATGAGAGAGAAGTTGACAACTTGAGGGAAAGATGGGTAAGGAGGAGGGAGAGAGGTGGAGAGGAAGGGAAATAACTATAGATCCATTTGAGAGATATAGAGGTGAGAGACCTATAGCCTAGGGAGAGAGGGGTGAGATACATAGTGCTAGCTCTCAAAAATGTAGGTGAAATGCCTTAAGAGGCTACCAATCTCTTGGTACATTTCAGGGTAACATACAAGGCCAAATAGTTTAGACCTCCTACTCTCTAGGTGCTGCTAGACCTAGGCGGGTGTACCTATATGAGTGAAGCAGACTTAATGTGCTCATCTTTTTTTTTGAAATGTTTCACCCACAATGGAAAATGGGAGTGGACAAATAAAACTAAAGTTGGTATAAATTGTATAGCAATATTCAAAGCTAAATCCTAATATGTTCAGTTAACAGATGTAAAGAAAATGAATGAATCTAAATGGTGAAATGTAGAGACTAGTGCCTTATTGGGTATGCGGAGTCAAATGAAATAGAAATGGGAAACTTATTTCTAGAGAATACTCAAATTGTTTGGCATATGTTTTGTTTATAACTTATATAAACATGCAATAATGTGACTACCAAGTTCTTCTTAATGATCCAAATGAACTTCCCTGATTACTATGATTAATCAAAAGGATTTAATCTTTTCCTGAAAGAACCAATCAATCGACCACACAGATACATAAAATGTGCACTGATAAACTGAATATAAACTTGTAATATCAATTTAAACAACCAGAAAGCATCAATCTTGGAGACAACTTAGTAATACTTTCAATAAGCACAACATAAAATTGACACCAGAAATGAATCGCCACATCAACTAATTTTCATTGATATCTCCATTTGAAATCATGCATCATAGTCTTTGATCTGAAAATTTTATTCTACTGTATCCATTTCTAATATTTCTACTCTATCTAATATCTAATGTCTCCTAATGAATTCTTATTTTACAATCACAAATGGATATTTATACATTGGCATTTGAAAAGACACATTGCTTCATAATCACATGTCGGCAGGCAACTGTATTCGAACTTCAATTAACAATCTCTAAGACATTCATTGAGACATCCCGTAGTCATACCAAAGGCCAATGTCTCACCGACAGATATCCTTTAATACATCACTATGATGTCTCCCCGTCACATCGACAAATTGGATCTCACCGACGAATACCATTTCATCCTATGTGTTTCGCTATAACATTCTGTTGTCAGGGAGACGTCCCATAGATCATATTTGTCATACCGAAAGTTGTCCCTCCATCTTGTGTGTCACTAAGACAATTCATAGTTGGGGGTAGGTTTCATAGAATACCTTTGTCTTATTGAAGTACCCCGTGGTGCATTCTTGTTGCTAAGACATATGGGCTTTCTCACCGATGAAACAACACATCGGCGTGACAAAAGAGTCGGCAAGACTATGTGACTTCCTCTCGATAGCTTTCTGATGGAATCCTTTTGCGCTTTATTGGAAAGACCCAATGCTTTTGCTAAAACATTACTCCGATAATCTTTTGTCTTGCTGATACATCACTCAATGTGCTAGTCAGGGATACATATGTGAGTTCGCTATGACTCATTCCGATAACAACTCTCTTGCCGATATGACATTTTTGTTGCCGAGACAATAGATGTGTTCTGCCAATAAGTGCTTGAGTATAAATTCTGATCAGTGTGATCTTTCTAAAGTCTTTTCGATATTCTGCAACAAGTATATATTAGTAGAAAAAACATTATAGATTGGGGATACCCTATCCTTCTCTTGCTGATATGGATTATGTAATGAAATATGCATGACCCAATGGAAACTATGGGACCATATGGGAAAAATATTATGAAGAGAGGAAATTGTGCTTATGGTGAGGACTATTTTATTGACTCATTAATTATAAAATTTTCAAAATTTTACAGTTCTAACAGTGGCTCCGTCTGGGGATGAATGATTGTAAGATCATTGCAAGGATCTAGATCTCTGGGTGAGCAGACCAAACTCAATGTGATGGGTCAGTGAGAAAAATGGAAATGGAAATGAACAAAACCCTAAACTAATGTGCATGGAAAATAATTTTTAAGAGCATTATCAAGAGTTGTCCATGCACTGGCAAGCCTTAATCCTTTGTGCTTTAACTTCATCTATTTTGAGCTGTTACTATTTAAAATTCAAACCACAAATGATGGCTCAAGGCCATCCAAAAGAAAAGCCAATACTTCCCTCTATCAAACACCCAACTTTGCTTTGATTTCATCAGATTCTTCTTGAAGATATTTATGCAATCTTCCCTATCACTGTTATTGAAATTTTTTAGAGAATTGTCATGCTCAGCTTGGCCCAAATTCCCTTTACGATTCTGCAATTCAAATTCTTCATCATCATGGGGAAAATATCTATTATGTTCAACATACAAAGTACATGCATATTCAATACAAAATTTCTCATTATCTTTCTCACTGTTATGTATTATAAAACATTCTCCTAGTTATACTAAAATTTCATCATCAAAGTGCTTCTCTTGAGAAACAAACAATTCTATCATATCAACGCTATTTGAGACAAACAAATCTGAAACCTTTTGCTCCTCTTCGGTAGCACCATTTGGAGACAAGACTGGATTATGACTCATCTTCAATATCATGCATATATGAACCAATAAATGTTGGACTTATATCATCTTGGTATGCAAATAAATGTCTTCTCCACATGAGTTAGGAATTTCAGAATCACATACCTCATCTTCAATGGACACAGGTTTTTGATCAATTTCAAGGGTTTCTCCATCATTTCGAGAAATGCACTGGGAGTCATATGAATCATTACACAAAGTACTCTCACTGTCAAAACAAATGTAAGCCAGACACAGGACTTCAGGATCACCTTCATGTACATATCTTTGATATTCAAGAGTTAGCGAATTTGAAATTTGCTCACTACCGAGTGCACATGTTTCTTCATTTACATCACTATAGTTGTATTCTTCACTTTTATTATCATCAAAAAGAGGTCCAAGATCCTCAGAGAATGAAAAATTAGAAACATTACCAACACAGTAATTTATTCCATCATTTTGTTTGTCTGAAAATATCTCCTTTTTACTATAAAGTGGATTTGAAAATACCTGAAATTCATTCTTGGGCACACCTTGGCGAAATCTCATCTGATCTTCTTTTAAATCTTCATCATAGAATAGGTTTGAAAATTTTTGGAAACCATTTTCAGATGTACAAACCTCCTTTTCATCAAATGTGTCATCATGGCTTTCAACTATAGTTGGAGGTATTATTTGTTCATTGTCAAATGGACTTGTATTGTCCATTGCCTCTTCTTTTTGACTATCACAAGAACTGCAGGAATCATCTTGTTGCAGATCAAAATCCTCAGGCTCATCATCAAAATCTGAATATTCACTAGATTCTGCATAACATGCATTGATTTTCCTGTTACAATTTGTTAGGTAAGGCAAATCTCTTGTATCTTCATCTTTCTCATGCAAGCTATCATATGAACTCTTTTGAATTGTACTTGTCTCATCTTCTATTGGCTGCATTGTTTGATCAATTTCTCCATCTTCATCAATGATTTCACCATTATCTTCATATCTTTTCTTGTCTACAATGTCTTTCCATCCATCTAGTTGATCAAAATAAATTGGTATGCATGATTTAGGCCAATATACTAGGTTTGGCTCATACACTTTCATGAACTGTAGAATGATCTCAAGCCTACAAGGTGTGAATTTAATAGTTATTTTCCTGCAAATATCTATCATTCTATAGAGCAAAGAGTGCCCAGATTCTCCTCTATATCTCCTTATGTCAAGAAAGGCATCCAAAAGATTTTTGAAATATTCATCATCTCTAGATTGTTGGCTCTGATATGTACCTTGTTGCAGATTCTGACTGATATCTCCAAGTGGACTAGAATTGTACTGCACTTGACATTGATCACATTGACAATCTTGATAACTTGCCAATCTTTGTCTAGAAGGGACTAGATAACCATTTACTTGCTTTGATGGTTGTGATGAATAAATGTTCTATTGTACATGATATGTATCGCCTCCATTGTAAAAATTTCCAATTGCATTATCAGGCACTTGAGGGGCCCAATACTTGCCTGCATTTGTGTATTCATTTTTGTCCAATTAAAGCCTTTTCTTTTTCAATTCTTCAATTCCTCTTATCAACTATTGCTTTTCAAAATATTCTTTTGTTCCATACACAAATTCCATTCTTCATCAAGTTTTTTCCAGAGTCGCCACCTACTTTTTTGAAAGTAGGAAAATGTTTCTTTTGAAATAACTATTTTTGATCTTCTCCCCAGCGGAATCACTTTTTTTGAAACTTCTCAAATTACAATTTTTTCTTCAATGACTCTATATGATGGTCTTCAACCAGATTTTCTGAAATAATCCCCAGTAGAGTTACCAATTTTTTAGCTCTCAAAAACATAGGAGAAATGCCTCAAGAGGCTACCAATCTCTTGGTACGTTTCAGGGTAATTGACAAGGCCAAATGGTTTAGACCTCCTACTCTTCAGGTGCTGCTAGACCTAGGTGGGTGTACCTATATGAGTGAAGTAGACTTAATGTGCTTATCTTTTTTTTTGAAATGTTTTTCCCACAATGGTAGATGGGAGTGGACAAATAAAACTAAATTTGGTATAAATTGTATAGCAATATTCAAAGCTAAATCCTAATATGTTCAGTTAACAGATGTAAAGAAAATGAATGAATCTAAATGGTGAAATGCAGAGACTAGTGGCTTATTGGGTATGCGGATTCAAATGAAATAGAAATGGGCAACTTATTTCTAGAGAACACTCAAATTGTTTGGCATATGTTTTTTTTATAACTTGTATAAACATGCAAGACTGTGACTACCAAGTTCTTCTTAATGATCCAAATGAACTTCCCTGATTACTATGATTAATCAAAAGGATTTAATATTTTCTTGAAAGAACTGATCAATCGACCACACAGATACAACAAATGTGCACTGATAAACTAAATATAAACTTGTAATATCAATTTAAACAACCAGAAAGCATCAATATTGGAGACAACTTAGTAATACTTTCAATAAGCACAACAGACAATTAACACTATAAATGAACTGCCACATCAACTGATTTTCATTGATATCTCCATTTGAAATCATGCATCATAGTCTTTGATCTAAATTTTTTATTCTACTGTATCCATTTCTAATCTTTCTACTCTATCTAATATCTAATGTCTCCTAATGAATTCTTATTTTACAATTGCAAATGGATATTTATACATTAGCATTTGAAAAGACACATCGCTTCATAATCACACGTCGGTGGGCAACTATATTTGAACTTCAATTAACAATCTCTGAGATATTCTCCGAGACATCCCGTAGTCATACCAAAGGCCAATGTCTCACTGACAGATATCCTTTAATACATCGCTATGATGTCTCCCCATCACATTAACAAATTGAATCTCACCGACGAATACCTTTTCATCCTATGTGTTTTGCTGTAACATTCTGTTGTCAGGGAGACATCCCATAGATCATATTTGTCATACCGAAAGCTGTCCCTCCATCTTGTGTGTAGCTGAGACAATTCATAGTTGGGGGGAGGTTTCATAGAATACCTTTGTCTTACCGAAGTACCCTGTGGTGCATTCTTTTCGCCGAGACATATGGGCTTTCTTGCTGATGAAACAACACATCGGCGTGACAAAAGAGTCGGCAAGACTATGTGACTTCCTCCCGATAGCTTTCTGATGGAATCCTTTTGAGATTTATTGGAAAGACTTGATGCTTTCACTAAAACATTACTCTGATAATCTTTTTTTTGGCCGATACATCACTCAATGCGCTAGTCGGGGAGACATATGTGAGTTCGCTATGACTCATTCTAATAACAATTCTCTTGCCGATATGACATTTCTATCGTCGAGACAATAGAAGTGTTCTGTCGATAAGTGCTTGAGTATAAATTATGATCGGTGTGATCTTTCTGAAGTCTTGTTGATAGTCCGCAACAAGTATATATTAGTAGAAAAAACAATATAGATCGGGGAGACCCTGTCCTTCTCTTGCCGATATGGATTATGTAATGAAATATGCGTGACCCGATGGAAACTATGGGACCATATGGGAAAAATATTATGAAGAGAGGAAATTGTACTTATGGTGAGGACTATTTTATGGACTCATTAACTATAAAATTTTCAAAATTTTACAGTTCTAACACATAGGGGGAAAGATAGGTGTGAGAGAGATAAAGGGGGGAGAGGGGTGGGTAATGAGACAATGAGTTAGGAAACCTTTAGGAAATCAAATTTTTCATAACTAGAGTGCATTTTGAAGAAGTTGAAATATGGTCATTTTGTATAGCAAGATAAAATGTGCTCACATTATAATTTTCTCGCATTATAATGTGAGCATGTTATAACCCGAGCATGTTATAATGCAAGTTCATTTTGTCTTACTAAAAATGGTAAAATAGCTAGGACACACGTGATTAGGGACCACATGCTTTTTTATTCTCCTGGTTATGCATGTGTTCCAAAAAGAAAAGAAAAATTATCTTGTTGGGAAGTGCACATGTAAATTTTACACATTTTACGACCTTTCCATGAACTTTCCACCACTCTTTTTTGGTTTTCCAACTTAGGAAGGAGGAAATAATAGAGTTTTCACATCGAATTTGATATATATCAATTCAAGCTTCAATTTTTTTAGCATGTTCCAATGTTAATTGTGATTGAATTGTAGAAATTTAGCATTATACATTGGTTAATTGTATTGTTGTTAGTAATTATATTTGAGTGGTATACAATTGAAAAGGAAGCAAGTTTGTGAAAAACTCAAATTGTTGAGGAGTTTGATACAAGAAGAAAAAAGACTACATAATTGGGTTGTCTCTCCATTCAAATCTTCATTTTTTAGGTATGTCAAGTCTTAACACACGTTCTTTACATTTTCCTTAATTCTATTATGTTTCTTTATCATCCCTTATCATACATGCTTAGCACAATGCTTTGATTTTGTTATTATGCATATTCCATGTTCATCATTGTTTGTTTCTCATTATAACCTTAGCCCCTCTTACAACATTTTAAACTACACAATTCCTTACAGTTGGGGTAAGTGAAAAAAGATGGGGGGCCAAAAAGGGGGCTTAAGTGGCCACTTTTTTCTAAAATCAGGAAATATTGACCTTGGATGTGAAATTGAGGATAATTACACTCAAAATTTTGTGATGAAACAAAAAAAAGATTGTAGTGCTTTGAGTCTACTTTCTAAACTACTAATTTATTTTGAAAATGGTTGAGATTAAGGGGTTCAAAAGAGGGGACCACAAAAATTGGTGTTTTTTTTGTCAGAAAAACATAACATAGCAACTTTTGTGGGTACCGAGCATGGTGAACTTTTTTTTATTATTTTTAAAATTGCATTGGTGAGAAATTAGCTAATAGTATGTAGTTTATGCTCAATTTTTTTGATAATTTTTTAATGAATATTTTATTTTTTACTAATTTTCAAAGTGGGCACTTCTGAAAAAGCAGAATTTTGGCCATGTTACCCCTATAAATTTTGGAAACCAATTGAAAATTATTATTACTTTTTTTTAATATGTGTAGAATGGAGTCTAGTTTCTAAAAATGTGATTTATTTCAAATTTCAATGAATGGTTAATCTATAAGAAAAAAAAACCAAAAACTAGTTTTTTGCCAAAAAGCAGACACAAACAAAAGAAATTATAGATCAAAGGCTTAACATTTTCAAAATGTGAAAAAAATTGCATCGTTAGATAGCTAAGAGAGATCCTAACATTACCTAGGTTTTCAATTTTTTCAACATTGAAACACATGAAAACCTGACGGTGAGCATGAACAAGATTATGTGAAATTTTCTAGAATATTGAAAAACACATCTTTGGATGTTGGGAAGGCCCTCCAGGAGTTTGGGTTGGAAATCTAAAGCAAATCCATGCCAAAAGCTTGGGGATTCCCAAAGCAAGACAAAATGTGAGTGTGTTATAATGTGCTATGTTATTTGAATGCATTCACAAAATGCGAGCTCTCTCTCACTATCTCCATCCCTTTATCTAACTCTCTCTCCCTTGATCTCAAGAACTCTCTCTCCTTTTTCCTCTAATTCTCTCTATCTCACTTCTCTCTAACTCCCTCCCTCTCTCTCTCTCTCTACCTACCTCTCCCTCC
>VDFB02000363.1:24241346-24414022 GCA_007258455.2 Sequoia sempervirens
AAAACCATGATGACTTTAGGCTCTATCTTAGCTATATATATATATATATATATTTATGTTTTTATTATGTTAAGGTTTTCATCCATAACTTCTCTTGTTAGTGCCTTAGTTTTTTGACAAAAAACCAACATGTGCTAGTTTTGGAATAGATTTTTACTTGTTCATCAAATTTTGGAACATATTACATTTTTGTAAACTAGACTCCATTCTACATGTAATGGAAAAAAAATGATTTTTGATTAATTTTCAAAAAATTTAGGGGGAAGTACACTCAAATTTCAACTTTTCAGGATATTTCCACTTTGAAAATTCAAAAAATATTATATATTCATTAAAAAAAAAATCCAAAAGAACTGGGATAAACTACATGGCATTAGCTAATTTCTCACCATCCGGTGATTCCTTGAAATCCCAACAAAGTGCCAACGAAAATGATGTCCAACACCACGCTGTCTTAAAAAACAGGACCCATTCACATCCCTTGAAACCTTTAACTTCCACTATTTAAAATAGTATCTTAGAAAGTAGAATCAAAGCACTTCAACTCTTTCTCTTGTTGCATCTTAAAATTTTGAGCATAACTCTTTTTCATTTTCTTACATGAACATCAGAATTTTCTAATTTTAGAAAAAAAAGTGGCATCTTGAGAGCCATTTTTGTGTCACAAAGTGGTGCACACACCCTATTTGTCAATTAGCTAGAAAATTTTGCTACATCAATCCTTGGTGGGGTTTCACCCACAAATAGATCTCTTCTTGTCTTTGATGGTCATGATAGCCACATGGCCTTTAATAAAATAGAAGAATAAAGGCATATAAGAATTGAATTTCTCACTCTTCCTACACATACCAGCCACAAGTTATAACCCCTAGATGTTAGTGTCTTCTCTCCATTCAAAAATTAATTTAAGAAACAAAGGATAGTATAGATGTCTAACCACCCTCAAATCAAAATTGGAAGGGCAGAGTTGGCAACTCTTGCTAGTAAGGAATTCACACAAGAATTGACTTCATGGAACATTATAAGTGGCTTTTGAAGACCAATAATTTTTCCATTAAATCATAGTGCACTTGACAAGGATATGAGACCAAACAAGGCCTTCATAGTTGAAGATGAAGAAAACACTATTAGAATAGAAAGTGATTCCATGATAGTCAAAGATGATGCATAGTATACTGCAACACAAACTTTCTTGAGGATAGCTAGATTTAATGAGGATGAGATAGATGAATTTGTGTGAAATATCCCCCCATTATAATGAACATCTTACAAGGACAATGTATAGAAAATAATGATATTGAGTTGCAAGACATTAAATATTTCCTTGTTGTTCAAACAACATGTAATGAGGTTGTAGACAATGGAGAAGGTCTAAGTTTTCCCCCACATATAAGCCAATCAAAGTGGTTGAAAGAAGCAGATTTCAACATTGAGGTGTACTTGAATTTCAGCCAAGTGGATGATGCTATTTCCATGCCATCCCCACCACATAATTTTCCAATAGAGGTCATCCACTAATTTACAAATGCATCAATTTGGGATGCAGACAATGGACCAAAATATCAAGATGAAAATGGTACAAGTGACGAAGATGCTAACTTTGTGTCATGCACACAAGTTGATGACCAACAAACACAAAGCATAATAAATAAATTTCTCTGACTTCTAATGTAAAGTGTACAAAATGCATCACAAAGAGGTCTCTAGTAGGGTGCTTTGTCTAAGTAGTCAATCATAAATTTTAACATCAGATGCCTACATTGATATACTGAATGCATAAGAGACACAAAAAAATAAATGAAGAATTGCAAGAGAGGAAAAGGGAGAAAATGAGAGAGAGGAGGGAAAAATAAGAAGCAAACCAGGAAGAGAAGGAATCAATAATATTGCAGAGAAAATCAAGAAAAAAAATGATAGAGAAGAAGTATAATCTCCAACTGTTGATGTTGTAGCTTTGGGATAGATACTTTCACCTTGCATTGTGTTTAATAAATTTCATATAGCCTAATGGCTATTTATTTATTGCAATTGTTTAAGTGAAGAGGAGCTTCACTTAGGAAATTATTATACTTCATTTGGGTTGACTCTCCTTGTAATTCACACCATTTATTTGTAAATTCATTTCATATTGTGGCCGACCTTGTTCATGAAGAGGTACGACCTCTTCCTCACAGTGTATATATATGAGATCACTTCATTCCATCAAGGGATCGATTACATTCATAAGTACGAGTTCTCAAGAGAAGTATGAATTTTTCAAGAGCAGATCGAAGCTTATAGGGAGGATGATTTAATATCATAAAAGGAGTTGTACTATCTTCTAGAGTTTGCATCATATTTTTTTTATTGTTTGGCCTCATAATCGGCCTCATTGTAAAGGAATTTATTGTTTCACATTCAATATATAAGTGATATATTGTTGTTGGGTTTTTCCCCCTCAAGTGGAGGGTTTTCCTAGGGTATATGTTGTGTCTACTTGTCTGAATTTGAATTAAAATCTGCTTATTAATATCTGATCCTTAAACTAACATGGTATCAGAGTGGGTTTAGAATAAGATGAGAGAAGATATGGAAGATTACATACCAGAAGAATCAAGTCGAATTAAGAATGAAGAATAGTTGATTTGGCATCAGTATCCTCCTTTGTATTCTCTTATTCTAGAAGATTCAATTTGTATTCATCAAGTCGCTACATTAAGAAGTAAATTCTCAAAAGTTGCTTGGCGAGTTAGAGGATTCAACATTGGATGGTGTCTACGGTGAATGATTGGAATTCAATGGTGGTCAGGAAACAAGCCATCCATCAGGTTGTGGTGACCATGAATGTGTATTGGAAAGGAATGACTGTTAATTATTATTAACCTAAGATGTCACAGGGGTGCACAATTGAAGGTATCGAGACCTGAGGTGGAGACAAGATTATACGTTGTCCAGGAAAAGCCTCTGGCTCTGGCCAACATCATTCTAAAGCCACAATTGTCTTCAGCCAGTTATTTCATGACGACACCATCCTACAGACCTACAATCATCATCCAACAAAGTTTCCTCTGACCGACGCTATATAGGAAGTCCTCATAGTCATCTACGTGCATAAAATCAAGGTCATCATTCTCTAGATCATGTTAATAGCTTAGAATGCAACATAGTTGCGCTCCAATCACACAGGAGGACTCAAGTCTGAAGTTTGCGTCAACTCACCCGTAGGATTTGTAGGTAATTTGTTAGCAATTACATCTAAAGTAGGCACATTTCTCGATATCGAGATGATCTCATGCTGTAAGGTTCAATTTGTGTCTTGTATTCCCAATTTGAATAATTGGGTATTCATCATTGATGCGAAATTAGATGTCATTGTTGATTGCTCAATTTCAATGCATCTATTGATTGCTTCAATGGCTTGAGAATCATCACTGCTAGGTGACATGACATCGATGAGTGACTATACTCCTGTGAGGCATTGCTTGAAATTGCAACAGAACAATTTCCTACTCCATCAAAACCTTTAGGACCTTCTTACAGAGTCAAAGCTTCAAGTTGTCATTCCTATAGCAAGTCATGTGGAAGCAATTGATGCTAGGTCACGATGTTGATGGAATTGAGTCCTGTAAAGATTGAAGACATGCATATTGGTCAGAATTGAAGGCTTATCGAATAAATTTTCTTTAAGAGCCTTGATTTACAATCTGGCATCATCGAGCATATTGTAAATTCAAAATGGGCTCTCAAACAACAATACAGTTTGTCACTATTGGATGAATTACTAGATAAGTATTTTTTGTTCATATTTTTTAGGTAAAACTCAGTCTACTGAGTTGTATAGATCTGATGTCATTTATTTGATCATGTGTGTAGTAAAGATCATGTTTTCTCTTGAATAGTGATCACTGAGATGAGATCCTTTGGAGTCACTATTCATTCATTGTGAGTTGTTTCATGCTAGTTGTGAAGATTTCTGAGTGTGACTCAGAAATGAAAGGAGATCTACAAGTTTGATTGTGATTGGTTGGTCTCATCGACACCATTCTCTATATGCATGGACTACAATGGTGCCTTGAGAGGCCTGGTTCTATGTTGAATATGCTAGCTACATAATGTGTTTGAGAAATCTGAGCTGAATAGATTGTCTTTTTTTGTGCTAAGTTTTGCACTTCTGAGAGTAGTAAATATGAAAGAAAGATATATCAAGAATCAACAAAAATAAGTCCTATTTTTATTTTTGATCTACCTAATAATATTTACTACATGCTTCACTTGTAGTTTGATTTTTTAAACTATTATTAATCATTTTAAAATGCAGGTTGGATCAAAAAGTTGGAATAGCTCAATTGATTAGAGTGTGTGATTGTTAACCACAAGGTCAGAGGTTCAAAGAAGAAAACAAAAGATGAATTAATTATCTGAATAATGTGAGAAGATAGTTTATAGGATGGAGAAATATTCCAAGGTAGGAAGAGCTTGAAGCATCCTGTGAGGAAGTCTTAGCTTGCAGCCATGAGACTGAGTTGGTGACACATATCTATAGACATCTCTTGAGGACACAAGGTTGGATCAACCTTGGATGGAGAGTTTGCATCAGCAAGAAGATTGAGAAAGATGAAGACTTCTTTGTAATCTTTGAGATAGGGATCAAGAGGGAGTTGTGAGACTAACTAAGAAGAAGTGAAGGTTGTAGTATTATAAGGATAGGTGCTAAATCCTAGAAATATCTGTTCAATAGTTGAGAAAAAAATTGTACAAGTCTATCATCTGGATTTGATATTGGTAGCTCCACAAACCTATTCAATTTTGAAGAGATCTAGGATGAGGTCAAAGAGGACTATCCTAAATTTTCTACATAGGGTGCTGGAAAACCTTTTCTCGAAGGCAAACATTACAAGAAATCTTGGATGAGGAGGTCAGAAGGTTGATGCAAGTACTTGGAGCTTCAAGGGAAAATACACCTTAGACATCTTGAAGATATTTGGGATGATGGATTGCAAATCCATGTCTACACTGATGGAAACCAGTTTAAAGAAATTGAGAGAGTTTGCAGTTGGTTTAGATCTGGTGGATCCTACCTTGTACAGATAGTTGATTGGATCGTTGATACTAGACCATATATTTGCTATGTAGTGACTGCACTTAGTCAGTTCATGTGTGAACCAAGTCAAACTCATCTAGTTGCAGATAAACATATCCTGAGATACTTGTGTGGAATAGTTGGATATGTTTTGAGATATTCTTCTAGTATGGACCTAATGCTGCATGTATATTCTGATTCTGATTAGGTAGGGTGTGTTTCTGATTAGAAGAGCACCTCTGGTTGTTGCTTCAATTTGGGGTATGTGATGATCTTTTGGTGTAGCAGGAAGCAATCTTTAGTAGCACTGAGCACCACAGAGGCCAAGTATATTGTAGCTTGTGAGGAAACTCAAGAAGCAGTGTGGCTTCGAAAGCTCCTTATAGGATTGTTTAGACAATCGTTTGAGTCAACTATCATTCATTGTGATAATCAAAGCTATGTGAAGCTTTTTGTCAATCCAGTGTTTCATGTTGAGATCAAATACCACTATATCAAAGATATGGTATTGAGGAAAGCTATCCAATTGAAGTACATTAGCACTCATGAGCAAATAATTGATATTCTCACCAAGCCTCTCTCCAGAGTAAATTTTGTGTACTTTCAAGAAAAGATTCAGATTGTGGAGAATGAAGCCCTAGCTGAGAGGGAGACTCAGCTTGAGTGATCTTCTATGATTTACTTTAATGCATTTTCTCTGTGAGAGAAATTTGAGGTGTAAGCCCTTGTCTAATGCATTTTTCTCTGTGAGAGAAACTTGAGGTGTAAGCCCTTGTTTAATGCATCTTTCTCTGTGAGATAAATTTGAGGTGAAACCCCTTATTTCCACCCTTTGGGAGTAGCCATGGTGGATGTCATGTTGAGTGACTTCATGAAAACATTACGTGAGAGAGTCTGTGATTATTTTTTTTTACTTGTGTTTATTCACCCTTTGGGAGTAGCCATGGTGAACATCATGATGAGATGACAACATCATGTTGAGTGATTTCGTGATGGGAACTTGTGTACATATTCTTTTCCATACATGGGAGTAGCCATGATGGTTAATATCACATTGAGTGACTCCGTGATATGTTCCTTTCCACATATGGGTGTAGCCATTGTGGGTGTCATTTTGAGAGATTCCATGACTGTGTGTATCAGAAGTATTTCTCCCTAGCTAAGAGGGAGTGTTGATGTTGTAGCTTTAGGCTACATAATTTTTCCTTGCATTGTGTTTAATAAATTTCATATAGCCTAATGGCTATTTATTTATTGCAATTGTTTAAGTGAAGAGGCGCTTCACTTGGGAAATTATTATACTTCATTTAGGCAAACTCTCCTTGTAATTTGCACCATTTATTTGTAAATTCATTTCATATTGTGGCCAACCTTGTTCATGAAGAGGTACGACCTCTTCCTCACATTGTATATATATGAGATCACTTCATTCCATCAAGGGATCAATTACATTCATAAGTGTGAGTTCTCAAGAGAAGTGTGAATTTTTCAAGAGTAGATCGAAGCTTATAGGGAGGCTGATATAATATCATAAAAGGAGTTGTATTATCTTCTAGAGTTGCATCATATTGGTGCTATTGTTTGGCCTCATAATCGGCCTCATTGTAAAGGAGTTTATTATTTCACATTCAATATATAAGTGATATATTGTTTCTTGGTTTTTCTCCCTCAAGTGGAGGGTTTTCCTAGGGTATATGTTGTGTCTACTTGTCTGAATTTCAATTAAAATCTGCTTATTAATACTTGATCCTAAAACTAACACCAACAAGAGAGGGAGGGATGTTCAACGGGAGTAGGTGAAGATTGCTCGATAAATAAAGGAAACTCAAAAGTAGGTGGATAAAGTAGAGAAAAAATGTAATATTAAACCAGTATCTCCTCTTCCACCCCAACATCCAATTTTAATGGATATGTTCAAGATTTTTTTCTCTAGATTTTGCAGATCTTAGCAACCTACAAGTTGGGTTTGCCCCTAGATTCTTAGAATAGTTGTAGTTGAATTTAGAGGAAAATCGAGAATTTCTTGCCCATATAGCAAGTATCCTACATAATATACCACAACCACTAACATCACATCCAATTGGAAATGAGTATGTTGATACCCAATAGGAATAACCAACTCCTTTTCTCAGGTTTATGGATAATTGATTAAGATGGTACACAATATGTATATTTTGATGAATGTAGGATTGTTTAGGGTATGTGTTATGTAGAGTATAATAGATCATTGTGTCCTACTATTTTGTTTCAAACTTTTTTGAAGTGTTTTTCTTGCAATATACATAATTATATTTGCTATTTTTTAAATCTATTTTTCATTTTTTATATCTATACATATATACATTAACATACATATACATAAGTATACACACACACATATATATTTCTATATATATACAAACAACAAATAATCATATGACAATTATTGAAAGTATGTTTTATAATTTTTTTGAATGTAGCCATGGAAAAAAGGAAACATTATAAGCAATAGTATGTGGTTTACACACACACACATACATGTGAAATCATATATATATATATGATTTCACATGTATGTATGTATATATAAACCACATAATATGTATATAAGTTTATATGCTATTTGGTATTCCACTATGTTTCAATCATATATTTTTTTGTGGAAAAATGAATTGTATGTTTCTTGCATGCAACCGTGGATCAATATTATGTGGTGCATATACAACATGCTTGTAGACAATATAGATAAATTGCTTCCAAACTTACATAGGAATATAATGGGGGGTCAATTATAGAACTCCATTAGCATTGACAATGAGTGGATGGTACCCTATTGATTTAGATATAACATATTAATTAAAAAAATTCATGCATAGTATTTGCATTGCCATATAAACTCATTAAACATTAAAGTGATGGGATTGTAATTAGAAATTGTAGACACTAAAAAATGTCCTGAATGATATCATACACTTGAATTGGGTATACTAACATCATTTCCTCTCGAAATCCATCCTCTTTTCACTAAATTGATTGAATTAGCCTAGTTAATTAATTAATTGCATCATTTTTGTCTATTAACCTAATGCATCAAATTGGGTTAATTCACCCCCTTTCACGCTAACATTTCATTCATTAAATTAAATAAATCAAACTATTTAATTTAATTCCCTAAGTCATCTTATTTAATTAAATAAACCTAAGTTATTTAATTAAATATAATTTCACCTTTCCCCATTCACTAAATCATTTGATTTAATGAATACCACTTTAATTCTTCTAATCCCCTAATTGTGTAATTAAACCTTGTTTAATTAAAAATTAAACTAATTTTCCTCCAAAAGGGGAATATTCCTTATCTCCTTTTTTGCACAATTAAAAGTTTCTTTTAATTTGCAAAATATCTTTGTCCTCACCAATGAGAATATTGTCTCTCCTCCAATCATCTCACTTGACTTCCTAAGCAAGATAAACTTGTGACCTATTGAACAAGTCACCTGGGGACCTCTGTGTGTAGGTAAAAAGTGTGTTTGTTTGGAGAAAGTGTGATCCCTTAATTAAGTTTCATCTTGCATTCTCACCCATTGATGAGAATCCATGATCCATGCCTCCTACTTCCTCCATCCTTGACCGTTGATTAATCTTTTTGATCTCAACCTTCCATTAATCATTTTCTTTCCTATAAATAGGTTACTATTTGGAGACAAATGGATCCATCTATCAATTGAAAACTTATGTTATTGAATTCACTTGCATTCACACTCTCAATTTACTCACTTTTAGCCTGTTATACTCTCAAATTTACACCCCTACTAAGTTGCAAAACTTAGCAATTTGGAGCAACATGGGAACACTCCTAGGTTGTGGGTCACCTAAACCTAGAGTGGACCTCCAAATAACGTTGGCTCCTAATTGGTGTCACCTAATCTATTTATTGTTGGGAAAAGAGGAGAAAGAAACATGAAAAGAAAAACTAAAACCCTATTGTGATGCACCTAATGTATTTTCTTCAAACTTACACCACTACTTTTACATACAGGAATGATCAAAAACTTAATAGTGGCTTACACAACTCAAAAATTCATATGTCTTTGCATCAGTGCTTCATAACTAGGCTAAAAATGTCAAGGACAACATCTAGAAGGAAGTAAAAAATATCTTCACAGCTTAGACTCTTTCCTAAACTAACTCAACACATGTTATGACCTGCAAGTTCATATTAACTACATAAAGGAAAAGAAAATAGGACAAAATCAAAGGGAAAATAGTTCCACCAAAATATTTCATCACCCATTTTTAAAAGATTTCATAATAAAACAACAAAATGAGAAGGTAAAATAGATTAACTTATTGATCAAAGGGTGTTACACTACTACATAAGCCTGCAAATATGAGTTACAATGCTATCCTCCACCTCAAAGAACTCCAAAAGAGCTATATTACCTGTAGAAAGAAGAAAGAACTAACTTCAAAAACCTAGTTTGAAGTTACTTATGCAATTTTTGAAACAACTATCCCACACATGTCCTTATTGAAACCTTTGGTTGGGTGCAGTAGAAAGGCCAAAAAAGAAGCTTCCAAAACTCCTCCAAAATGCATCCAAAGTGAACAAAAGTCAAGCTATGACCCAACCTGTGGATAGGGAAATTGTACTCCCTTCTTGGAGATAGTACAATTTGTGGCCTAATTTGGACCTATCTTGGGCACCCTTGCATTGATCATCCTTTAAAACAACATTTATAGGCCCCTAAGACCCATTATTTTTTATCTAGAGGCCCATTTCACTCAAAAACTATACAAATTCTGACAAATAATACTTAAATTATTCATATCTCAAAAACCAATCTCCGAAAACCACATGTGGGACCCATTCGCCACCATGGACGAATGAGTCCCCTCTAGTGGGACCCATTCGCCAAGGATGGAAAATGAGTCCCTTTTGGGGAAAATTTTAGTTTTAACCGGGAAACTCACCAACTTAATTCAATTTTTTAGTGGATGTCAGCCTCTTAGGTCTAAATAATGGGAAATCAGGTATTGATGCCTATAAATATGTGTTTTTAGGTCATTTTAACAAACAAACTCAAAATTCAAGTGTTGAATATCTTCCACAAGAAGATTCATTAGTCTTTCTACAACAAAGTTGAAGCTTTAGGGCAACAAGTTAGAGTTTTTGTAGGTCTTCAAGCTCACTTCTTACTCAAGATCTCAAATTGAAAAGGGTTGATCATGGATTACTATGGAGAATCATGGAGAAATCTAGGTTAAGGAGATGCAACTAGCCATCAAATCAAGCCTAAAGACTTGTTTTCAAAGTGATTCCATCTTCCATTTTCTCTCTATCTTTAGATTTAAGGTTTGCATGTCACTAATTCATATTTAAAATTTTGTAGGGTTTCCTATATTCAAGTCTTGCATCATTCAAGTTCCTTTAAACAATCTTATTCTAGCACATTAGAATAGGGTTTTGTCTTACTTAAGATTTTCCTAGTCTTAAACACACTTAGGGCTAGGGTTTTATGCAAATTTTATTATCTCTCCAAGGTTTAATTACCAAATTAGGGGTTTGAATGAGCCAAACCCCCCATTAGAAAACAAACTATATTCTGTTTTGTAGGTGATTTCAAAGATTCAGATCTGAGATTCAATCTAGAAGTGCAGTGCAGGTGATAAAGTGCAAATCTGTAACTTTAATTTTTGGAAAATGGGAAAAGAACTAATTCACTATTAGTGGTGAATGAATCCCACTGGTGGTGTCTATCAAGACAGAATGTAGATTCCAGTACCCTTTTGGTAGAAACCCTGACTTGGGACTAATTTGCCCAAGTTGACAAATGAGTCCCAATTATTCAAAAAGTTAGTATTTTTACTTTTCAGAGCAACTTTCAATTCTTCAAAGTTTCCAAGTGCATGTCAATTACATTCCATCTCTTATGTTCTAATCTATTTACATTTTTAGGGTTCTTCTTAGGTCTTTTAATAATTGTTTGAATATCACAACATGTTTTCAAACACTCCATATTTCTTAGCTTTGCATTCATAGTCAATAGCTTTTATTCATTTTCTGCATTTATATCATCTTATCTAGGCATATTACATATATTTCACCTCAATCTTGAGTGTGAACATAGCAGTTTTTACCCTATTCCTTTCCTTTTAGGTGAAAAACCCTAGTAGTGAAAGAGAACATTAGGGTACCAAAACTCGTGTTTAAATTTTGGTGAACCTACCTTTAGAACATTTTAACTTATAATTTCAAGTGAATTTACATCCTAGGGTTAGTTTGCATTAGGTTTTGCATTGTTTTGCATCCTAGGGTTTTCAAATATTGCATTAATGAAAAGATCATATAGATTTCATTATTGTATTTACAATCATTCAACATATTGAAATTCTATATTTTCAATTTAGATTTGCATTGTACATACCTGAAAACATAGAAAAAAAATTTAAAAATCAGAAGAAAAAAATCTCAAAATACCCCTACTAGGAGCCATTCGCCATCTCCGGTGAATCAGTCCCAAGACACATTTTGCATCACTGTATTTAGCATTTAGTTGCTAGTTTTTAAGTTTTTGTTTGTTTTAGTTACTTTTTGTTTCAGTTCAGTTATTTTCTATTACATTTAATCATTAGCATAAGCATCATTTACTTTCATGGCATTTATGGATAAGATTAGATTTTTGCAAGTTTCATTCTCAACATTAGTTCCTAGTTCTTTTAGATCAGATTCATTAGTAAATGAAAAAAAAAATTGCAACAATCAACTGAACCTATACATAAAATGATTCCATTTAGAAACACTATCTCACCCAAGCCTCTTAGTAGTGATGATTTATATAAGTTAGATGAAGCCCTTTAGGACTTCCTCTCACTCATTTCATCCACTAAGGCTTGTCATGAGAAACCTAAACCAATTAACATTTTTTTGCATATGGCTTCTAGTGTTGTCATTGATGGCAACTAAAGTCATTATACCGGTCCGTAGATCAGAATTTATTCATACCAATAGGAAAAGTAGAGAACAATGTTCTACCAGCAAAAAATAGAAAGAACAGGATATCTGGTTAGTTTTTCGATCTATATGCTTCACCATATCGTCATTTTGTGTTGCGGATCCCTAGGATAGTTTGTTAAGCATATATATGTTACCTTATTGGTAAGTTTTGTGATGTTGCATTAATCAGTGTATGAGCTTGGAGATTCGACATGATTTTTTTCTATTTATTGTGGTCTACCTAGTGAATGTCGCATGTCGCGGATGTATAAGGAGTAATTGATTAACTATTTCTTGTGTTGGTTATTTTGTTTTGGGTTGTAGCTATAGTCTAGCCCACTTGTGTGGGTGCACATCAAAGATTGCTCATGATTTGAGCCAACATGTGAAGAATATTTCATATTTTTTTGAAGCTGACTTGGAGTAATTGAAATTTTGGTAGCACATATATATATGAGATCAGTAATTCATTTTGAAATGAGTGAAGTGTGTGAGTGTGAAAAAAGAGTAGAGTAGATGTATATGCAAATATCAGAAGGGTGATTGAGCGAGTTATGCATAGTTTCACTTGTGCATTAAGATTTTGTGGAAGCAAGTTAGAGTAGAGTAGAGTGAAGTCCAAAAGGAGTCAACAGGTCCAGAATCTCATTTATGAGATTAACCAGAACTGTATTTTGGAATATGCAAATGATATCCTTTCAGTTTAACCTTTTGTTGTAATCACAAAGATTTTTTAAGGCAGTGAGCCTTCCTTATTTGAGCAATGAGCTCTAGGCAGTGTGCCTAAATGCATGTGCATTCCCTTTTCTTCATACTTTTAATAGAGTATTATAAATTGTGGATTAATCTCCACCATGGTTTTTCCCCTAACAGGGTTTCCACGTAAAAATATTGGTGTTTTGGTGCTTTGATAATCTTGTTCTTGTGCTTGCATCTTTATTTCTATTTATGTGTTGTAAATGGTTTATGATCATAATTAAAGTTTAAATCTTGTTGAACATTGATTCACCCCGCTCTCAGTGTTCCCTAAGTCCAACAATTGGTATCAGAGCAAGGTTCCTCTGCAGAAGTTTAATATCTTGAGGTGGATCTTGAATTGTGGTGGTCTTCAACATCAGCTTATGGTGACACTTGATGATCTTGATTAGTCTAAAGCGGAAGTCATGGAATTAAAATCAAATCTTGTGGATGCTAAAAAAATAATTCAATCATTGAAGGATAAAATCAATGAGTCAAGAGAAAAGAGGAAGGAACTTTGTGATCATTTGAAGCAGAAAGAGAATAAAAGCTTGGAAGATGTTCACCTGAATCAGACCCTAAAAGAAATAACTAAATAATGTGAGAAGCTTGATAGGGACAATGCTACTCTAAAGCTTGAGATGGAATCTATGGCAATGAAGCTAATTAAGGAGATTGAAGAAAGGAAGAAGAATGAGGAGAATCTGGCCTATTCTTTAAAAGAAAAGTCTGAAGAATGTAGTAGAGTAAATAATGGACTCATTTAGCTGGAGATTGAATTGCAAGAATCCATAAATAATTAACAAGAGCTTGAAAGATAGATAGTTATTCTCAGAGATGAACTCACTACTGCAAATGAATACAAGGAGAATTTTAGGATTAGTTTTACTAAACTTGATGAGTTGACTAAAGGACAAAAGGATGCAAATGATAAGAAAGGTCTTGGCTATGAGAAAGGAGAAAGCTTTGAATCTAAACACAAGGATTCCAAACATAGAAATCAGATGAACAAAGGTAGAAGGTATCTTGTAAGACAACTAAATTCTCATAAGTTTAATGGTTACTGCTTTTCTTGGAATAAATTTGGTCATATGGATTCACAGTGTAGAAGTAAAATAAATTCAAGTATTCCATCATTTCTCGGTCAGTGTTTTAGTTGCAAAAAGTTTGGTCATAAGTCAATTGAATGCAGAAGTTTGTCTGTCAATGTAAGGAATGTTAAATGCTACACCTATGGAAGAATTGGGCATGTTGCTAATCAATGGAGGTAAAAGGGAAATCAATGGAATGAATGGTCTAGACAAAGAAATCTAGTGTGTTACAATTGCAACCGATTTGGTCACATTGCAAGATTCTGTAGGAACAAAAACATGGATAGAAGAGGTCCAGTATACAAAAGAAGAATTTCACAGAAAGATGACAAAGGAAAAGGAAAAGTGACTGTGGAAGAGATAAGAGATAAAATGAAGAAAACATGGTTAAAGAAGAGTGAATTTGATGAAGGAAATAAGCCTGTATCAGAAGTAGTCTCTGGTAATTCCTTCAGAAATTGATCTTAGGCCATTGGCCTAGGGGGAGTCTTTCAAGAAAAATCCTTTGTCCCCCTATCTGTAGTTGGCACTAGAATGAAGGAAATTTTTAGTAGTTGTGCCATAAATCTTCAAATGTGGTCATGATCATTTGTGTAGGAATTCAAGATATAGAAGGTCTGCAGATGAATTCTTCTCTTGTTGTCTAAGAAAATAGGGTAATCAGAAATCCTAGGGAAAAACATTTAATGCAGAAAAAAGGTTAGGTGCGCAAAGTTATAAAAGGGTATTTGGAACTCTCATTTGTCACCTTGCATTGAAGGAGAATAGAAGGAGAGCCTCTACAACAAAATTTCAAAGGATTCAAGTAAATTTGGCGCTGAATTCATCAGTTATTTCTGATCACTTGTTGAATTCCTAATTTTGTGCTCGGAAGAAAAACTTATTCGGTACGGAAAGAAAACTGAAGCAAATCAAAGGAATTGTGAATTTGGATTAATATAGTAGTAGGAAGATCAGAGATGTAAGAAATATGTTGTCGGTTGATGAATTGAAGTGGCTTGAAGATGTGAAACATAAAAGTTTGGACTTTTGGAATGGGTTTCCTTATTTTGTCAATGCAGAAGTTGTTAGGTTTATCTTGAATAGATTGAATGAGGACACTCTCACTCTAGATAAACCCTATCTCATATCAAAAGAGGTGATCCGAAATTTAACTAGATTATGCAATGTCAGGAATATTCTAAAAAAGAAGTCGATTTGGAACATTGAAATCGAAACCCTAAGCAGAGTAATAGGAGATCAAAGGGCTTTGATGATTTCAACAATCAAAGATCCAATAATGAGGTACATTGCACATGGGATTTAATACAAAATTTTCTTCAGAAATAGGGAAGGCACAAACTCAGTAGGCACAATTTACATATCTCATAAAATGATAATGGAGGACCAAGACTTCGACCTGTGCAGTTTACTAAAAGAATAATTGATGGAGAATGTGCAATTAACAAAGGATGCAGACTACCCTTTTAGGTTTGGTACTTTGGTCATATGTATCATGATGTATTTTATGAATTGCTTGCCTTAGAATGATAATGTGGTATGGAAGGAAAATGAACCAGTTTGTAAGAAATTTTTTGAACATTCTAATACTCTAGAAAATTTTGAGCAAAAATATGCAAATTTCTTTAGTGAATTGTTGGGAAGGTATGGAGTAGTTAGCATTTCCATTCTAGTAAAAGCACTTGAAGTTGGATCATATTCCGGTAAGATGGAGAGGAAGCAAAAAATGGCTCTAGAGTTTGCTAATGACACTCCTCTAGCACACAAGTCTCCAAAATCTAAAGGAAAAGACAAAGGATAGATAATTGTGGATATACCAGATGAAGATTCTGATGAGAAGACTCCAAGAGATGAACTAGAATTAGTTGAACCAGATGTAATAATAGCATAAGGAAGTGATGAAGAAGGTGCTTTATTCAAATCAAAGATATTGTGGATTGTTCAGGAGGAATATGGAATGCAGAAGGTTACTAACATATGGTTAGATGAACCCTCATATGAGTAGGACCTGATTGAGGACACTCTAGGCAGTTACTTTGTGCATAACAACATTGGATTGTAAATTTTGTAGAATGTGCTTCCAGAAGAAATGATTGAATGTATCAGGGAGGCTATGGCCTCTGAGCCTCAAGACAGGAAAGAGGAAGAAATAATTCTACATTTGAAGGAGCATTTTAGGCTATCCCTTACCAAATTGAAAAATAAAATGAATGTGTTGAGGAAATGAATTGACTCAGTAAATAACATCTATAATTATTATCTTTGTTGGCCTCATGTTGATGGGAGATACAAGGACAAGCTGGAGTAGAATGAAAGTGAGTTGAGCAAAATTGGTCAAGATTATAACATGGTTCAAGACCAGGATAGTGCAATCAAGAAAAGGATTTAGGAGTTGTAGACTGAGCATTCAAAAGTTCACTTTGCTAGAAACACTCTTATGGAAACTTTCTGGAAAGTGAAGGATTTAACTGAATATAGATTGGAGCAGCTAATTAAGGTTCTGAGGAAAGGAGAGAAGTTAGAAGAAGAAATTACAATTCTGTAATCCCTCATCTAGATCATCAACCAGACATCAGAGAACAACTTGATCATAATAATTGGGATTGTAGTAGATGCTTGGAAGAAATTTCTTTTGGAAATGAAAGATAAGTATAAAATCATTTTCTAACTTGTGCAGTAGTTGTAGTTCTTCAAATTTTGATCCTATTTCTAATTAACAAAGGAGGAGAGAAAAAGCAGTGAAATTTTTTCATTGATGTCAAAGGGGGAGAGAGTGTTGTGAAAAATGCCTTGAAATTTTAAGGGGGAGCAGTGTTTTGAAAGTTTTGAAATTTTGGCAATGTATCTCTGGTTTTGATACATAGTCATTTTTCACTAAGTGTTGCCATCAATGCCAAAAAGGGAGATTTTTGGCATATGGATTGGGGAGATTGTTGGCATATGGATTCTAGTGTTGTCATTTATGGCAACTAAATTCATTATGCCCATTCGTAGATTATAATTTATTCATACCAATAGGAAAAGTAGAGAACAATGTTCTATCAGCAAAAAGTAGAAAGAATAGGGTATCTGGTTAGTTTGTCAATCTTTATGCTTCATTGGATCATAATTTTGTGTTGTGGATCCCCATAATAGTTTGTTAAGCATATATATGTTACCTTATTGGTAAGTTTTGTGATGTTGCATTAATCAGTGTACGAGATTGGAGATTCGGCAAGATGTTTTTTTGTTTATTGTGGCTGACCTAGTGAATGTCACATGTCATAGATGTATAAGGAATAATTGATTAATTGTTTCTTGTGTTGGTTTTTTTTTTGGGGTTGTAGCTATAGTCTAGCTGACTTGTGTGGGTGTGCATCAAAGATTGCTCATGATATGAGCCAACATGTGAAGAATATTTCATATTTTGTTGAAGCCGACTTGGAGTAATTGAAATTTTGGTAGCGGGTATATATATGAGATCGGTAATTCATTTTGAAATGAGTGAAGTGTGTGAGTGTGTGAAAAGAGTAGAGAATATGTATGTGTGAATATCAGAAGGGTGATTGAGAAAGTTATGCACAGTTTCACTTGTGCATTAATATTTTGTGGAAGCGAGTTAGAGCAGAGTAGAGAGAAGTCTAGAAGGAGTCAGCAAGTCCATAATCTTATTTATGAGCTTAACTGGAACTATATTTTGGCATATGTAAATTCTATCCTTTCATTTCAACCTTTTTTTATAATCACAAACATTTTGTAAGGTAGTGAGCCTTCCTTGTTTTGAGTAGTGAGCTCCAGGTAGTGTGCCTGAATGCATGTGTATTCCCTTTTCTTCATACTTTTAACAAAATATAAATTGTGGATTAATCTCCACCGTGGTTTTTCCCCTAATAGGGTTTCCACGTAAAAATATTGGTGTTATGGTTCTTTGATTATCTTGTTCATGTGCTTTCATATTTATTTTTGTTTATGTGTTGTAAATGGTTTATGATCAAAATTAAAGTTTAAATCTTGTTGAATACTAATTCACCCCCCCTCTCAGTGTTCCCTGAGTCCAACAATGATAACTTACCCCTCAAACCTTTTAGTTATGATGAATTTTATATGTTAGATGAAGCCCGTCAATACTTCATCTCACCCAAGCCATCCACTAAGGTTTGTTGCGAACAACCTCAAACAAAAGATGTTAATGTGATTCAACCTCAACTCATTCTTTACTCACCTTTGCATAAACCTCCACCTTTAAATAAAATTGAGTTTACCCTTTACCCACCTAAAAATGATGTCTTGCAGCAACTAGGTAATAATACTATTGCTCACACACATAATACCCAAAACAATCTGCAACCGCAACAACCAATTCCACTCTCTTTACCTTTACCTAATCTTCCTAGTGCTCCTCATTTCACCTCACACACTAAGGAGTATGATCTTGTTGAGAAACTCAAAAATACTCCTACCAAGATCTCCCTTTGGGACTTCAAAATTCACCAAACTATCATACCATCCTTCAAACAACATTGCAACAAATAGCGGTTCCTCCTAGTACAATTGTTAATGAGGTGGCAGCTCTAATACAAGGAATGAGTCAAGTTAATCTGGACATTACATTTCATCAACATGAGCTCCCTCCTTTAGAGTTATGAAAGAAAAATGAGGCCTTTATGATAATAGCTCAATACAATAGAATAGTTATCAAAATGATCCTTGTTGACAATGGCTCTGCCCTCAATGTGTGCAGTGTAAAGCTTCTCAATAGATTGTGTGTTGACAAGTCACAAATTAAATCTGATTCCTTATCCATTAGAGGAATTTATAATGTTACAAAGAAATCGCTCGATTTCATCACCTTACCTATTATAGTTGGAATGGCTACTTGGAAAACTCCTATTCATCTCATTCCCTATGATCTCCCATATAATCTTCTTCTGGGAAGACCATGGATTCATGCGATGGATGTAGTTCCTTCAACCCTTCATAGTATAATGAAATATGTCTACAAAAATCAAATCTATCATGTTGAAATAGACCCTAAGCCTAAAAGTTGCTTACAACTTGAAAAAGGAACAACAAGTCCTCTAAACACATTGATTCCAACATCTCATATAGAACCTCTTGAAATTAAAAAACAAGAGGAGGAACTGGTGTCTAAATTATTAGGTGATGATTGGGGATCATTAGAATTCACACCTTCATTTATCAGAGAATATATAATTATGCGAAAAGATGATGAAAAATAGGAACAACCCATGATTATCTCCACTCAGAATACGAAAGAGTCTTCCTCAACATCTACCTCCTCTATTTTGGATGAAAACAAAAATTATACAACTAATTTTGATGAGATAGACTATCAATAACCGCCAAACCCAAAATAAATGGAAATACTTTATGGGCGAGGCTATCAGCTTGTGAAACGATTGGGCTATAGTGGTAAAGGATGTGGGAAGAATGAATAAGGTATTCGAGTTCCAATTGAACCTAATCCGCAAGAGACAAAAATTGGGTTGGGATATTCTTTTTCTAAAACAACAAAGGCTACTCAAAAACCCTCATTGAACATCAACACTATCACATGTAAACCAAGACACACTCTCACAATCAAACATCTTGAATTACTTGACATGGAACTACCACTATCATGGGAGTATGTTGAAAGTATGAAGCTTTAAAACACATGTTAGGAGTTTATGATAAAAAATCCTCTACTCCTCCCATGCAACGAGTTACTTTTGCTATGATTAGTACCAAGCAAAAAGATATTGATACCAATGAGAAGGATATGAGCATGGAACCATATGATCCTGAATTTCCTAAGTCAAATGCACTCCCCTTAGGATCTATATAGTTGATATACCAATGGATATAAATGATAAAGACAAAATCATTAAGATTGGGAAGAACCTTGATGATGAGGAACAAGAGGAGATTGCAACCTTGCTTCATGGCTTTCCTAAACTTTTTTCTTGGAAATATTCAAACATGCCAAGAATTGATCTAAAGATAGTAATGCACAACATTGGTTTTGCTGAAAATGCTAAGCATGTGTGCCAAAAGATACGAAAGATGCATCCTAAGATAGCCTTGCATGTTAAAGGAGAACTTGAAAAACTCCTTGATGCAGGTTTCATTACACCTATTGATTATTCTCCTTGGATTTCAAACATTGTCACAGTTGCTAAACCCGATAATCATATTAGGATAATGACAGATTTTCGTGACTTGAATAAAGCCTCTTTAAAAGATGATTTTTCACTTCCTAATATTGACATGATTGTAGATTCAACTGCAAGACATGCTTTATTGTCCTTCATGGATGATTTTTCTGGTTATAATCAAATCTTTATTAACACACAAGATCAATACAAAACTACATTCACCACTTTTTTGGGAACATTTTGTTGGGTTATGGTGCCTTTTGGATTAAAGAATGTCGATGCAACTTATCAAAAAGCAATGACATTGATATTTCATGATTATAAACATAAAATTTTGGAAGATTGTGTTGATGACATCCTTGCTAAATCCTTAACAAGACAAGACAATGTTAATGTCCTTCAAAAAATATTTGAATGAATGTGAAAATACAACATGAGACTTAATCCGAAAAAGTGTGTCTTTGGAGTAGATATTGGAAAAATTTTAGGGTTTATCATATCTCACAAAAGCATTGAGGTGGATACAAAGAAAAATGATGCTATAATTAATATTCCACCTCCAAGAAATATGTCTCAATTGTGCATGTTACAAGGAAGAATTCAAGCTATTCGTCGTTTCATAGCATCTTTAGTTGACTGTACATTACCCTTCACACATCTCCTCAAAAAGGATGTGCATTTTGATTGGGATGAGGATTGTAAACACACTTTTGAGATTTTAAAGGAATACCTTGCAACTCCACCCGTTTTGCAACCCGCTATGCCAAATAACCATTCATCCTTTATATAGTCACATCAACCCATGCTCTTGCAACATTGTTGGATCAACAAGATGATACTGGAAAAGAGAATCCTATTTATTATATTAGTCGAACCTTAATCGATTATGAATGACAATACACACCAATTGAAAAACAATGCTTGGCACTTGTATTCACTACTAGTAAATTGTGACATTATTTACTACATGCAGAAATATAAGTAATAACAAAATTTGATCCTCTTAAACATCTTTTTAATAAAACTGACTTATTTGGATGCTTAGCTAAGTGGGTGATGTTGTTGACCGATTTTGACCTTAAGTTTGTTTCACAAAAAGAAATCAAAGGATGAGCCTTAATTGATCACTTAGCTAATGATCCTTCTCCTCTAGCTCTCCCTAGTAATGACTCTTTTCCTAATGACAGTATGTTGACAATAGACGCTCAAACATGGTAGTTTTATTTTGACGAATCTAAGTGTAGAACTAGCTCTGGTGCTGGGCTATATTAATCCAACCTCTAGGAAATCCTATTTCCTTATCATATCGACTCAACTTCCTATAAAAAACACGGCTGAATATGAGGCCTTAATTGTTGGATTGCATCCTACTCTAATAATGGGTGTCAGAGATATTAAAATATTTGGTGACTCGCAACTAATAATAAACAAATCAACAAGACATATCAAGAAAAACATGATAAATTATCTAAATACAAGGATCTTATCATGCAATTGTTAGAGAAGTTTGAGACATACACTATTTATAACATCCCATGAAAGAGATACTCGGCTTGTAGATGCAATGGCAAGTGATGCTTCTCTTATATCCCCTCAAGATCTTTCAAAATATTTTACATTCACTATTCATCCAATCATGAACCCTTCTATCAATGATCACATTGAAAAAAAATTCATAACACAAGAGGTAGACTCGAGTGAATGGTATTTTAGTTATTTGAAACATGGTACCTTTCCCAAACTAACAACTAAAAACCTTCGAGCTCACTTGCGAAAACTTGCCTCTAAATATATAATCCTTGCTAACATGTTGTATCTAAGGTCATTCCATGGTCTCTTAATTTGGTGCTTAAGAAAATATAAAATCCCTATGGCACTTCAACAAGCCCATGAGGGTGCTTGCAATGACCATTTTGGTGGACAAACATTGGTTCAAAAACTTATCTGCATTTGGTACTATTGGCGAAACATGGAACATGATTGCTTTGATCATGTTCGTAAATGTCCTAAATGTCAAGAACATAGTAATTTAACTCATGATCCTACTTGTGAACTTCAAGCTCAGGTTCCAATTTGGCCCTTTGCGGTTTGGGGATTGGACATTATAGGAAAAATATCACCCCCTTCTTCCGTTGGACATACAATTATCATCACCGCAACTGATTACTTTACAAAATAGGTAGAAGCCATTCCCCTTCAATCTACAACAGCTGAAGTAATATATCATTTTATCTTAGAACACATAATTTCTCGCTTTGGACTACCTTCCGCATTAGTTTTTGATAATGGTACACCATTTAAGAATAATTATGTGAATAAATTCTTGGAAACATTTAATAGACAACATCGCTTCTCCACTCCTTATTACCTATATTCTAATGGTTAGGCTAAATCAACTAATAAATTCCTTGAACGTATTTTGAAGAAAGTTGTTAATAAACATCATAAGGACTAGCACACACAATTACACTATGCACTTTGGGCTTATCGCACAAGTGTAAGATCTTCTAAAGGCACTACACCTTATAGTCTTCTCTATGACACTGAAGTAGTAATGCCCTTGGAGTTAGAGATTCCCACTTTACAAATCACTCTTCAAGAGCTTATTGATGATAAACACTATAAAGAACAACGCTTACACTAGCTTGAGATGCTTGATGAATGACACATTAATGCTCTTGAACATCTTCAAGCTTATTGCAAAAGAAAACAATGCTATTATAATCTCAATGTCATCCCTCGACCATTCCATAAGAGTGAATTAGTCCTATTTGAGAATCAATGCAATGTCAATGTCGATCCAAATGAAAGAGGAAAGTTTAGTCCTAATTGGTTAGGACCATATGTCATTGATAAAACCTTTGGATCTGGTGCATACATGTTAACTAAATTAGATGGCACACCCCTTAAGGAACCTATTAATACTACACACCTGCCCTAGTATTATATCTAACCCCTTTGAATAGTATGTATGATAAGGAAGTGTTGTTTAAATCCATGAGGTTATATCCTAAATGCTTTCACATTGCTTCATTCTTGACAAATGATCATGTGTACGTCTTGAACAATGAAGTGATTATTTGATTTATTTTTATAATTACTTTAGCCTTCAGACTATTCAACTTTGTGTTATGTTGAATTAGATCATTGTATAGATTATAGGTGCATTTAATTTAACATAACCTTCTTAAAACAACAATGTTGTATCTAAGTGAAACTGAAATATGTTTTACAATAGATCACATAAATTGTGTTAAATCATGAAGACATTAATTAAATAATTTTACAAGAGTTATTTAATTAATCACATTGCTATTTAACATTTAAACACATTACACCAAATGGAAAAACATCAAATACTCATATATATATATATATATATATATATATATATATCAAAGTTTTAATGTACATGTCATCCATATATACAATATCACTAAGGTCTGTGACCGCCTGATCCCTCAGGATCTAGTGCTCATGATGGTCCTGTGGTAGGATGTTGGGAGATAGTAGTGTGCGATTGTGATCCCGATCTGTTGAATCTAAGTGAAACTCTAAAGATTGTATCCATCTAAGGGCTACCAGGTGCTCTCCTGCTACCTTATGCATCTTTTCTTGTAGTCAAGCTACCTTTGCCTCTAGTCTCTCAAACTCTACTGGAGTCTAGAATGGCTATGACTCAGCTCAGTGGAGTCATCTCCTAACACTCTCATATGCTTCCCGCAATCTCGCAAATGGTCTAAGTGACTCTTGATCCTACTCCACAATAGGTGGGGGCACATAATTTGAGTCCATCTCCTCCTTTTCAATAGATACTTGCACTATCTCTACAACCTCCTAATAGTAGAACTCTCGATAGTCTCTTGAGGCTCCTGTAAGATAGAAACAATACATCATCAGCACACATCATGATATACATATGAATAAAATGTAAACATTAACATAAAATAAATACATAAATTAAATATCATCACCTATATCTCTGGAAGGCTGAGAAAAATAAACCTCATCCTCTCTATGGGGCATGAAGGATGTACTAACCTCCTTGCAACCATAGGTATTGATGTCTTTAGTGGTCGTTACACATGATCTAGTCACATGTATGTGTGAGGACTCTCCCCACTCATGCCAATCCTCAGCTGCTACGTCATCACCCTCACTCAAGGGTGGATCCTCCTCCTCATACTCCTCCTCATCATCCTCATCCCCATCCTCATCCTCATTCTCCTCTCCTTTGTCCTAGCCATCATAATCTGGATATGCATCCTCATCATACTCATCATCTATAATATTAGTAAATATGTCTACAGCCTTGTACCCTATCTCCTTGACCATGTCCTCTACCTCATCTCCCTCATCTGGCACTAGTCCTGCATCACCTATAGGCTCATCAATCAGAAATATAGGAGCTATTCGTGACACTATCCACCACTCCTCACACTCATCTATGCTACCAACGTCATTATCATCAGAGACTGGAGGTTGATCGTGATCTGAGAAATCAAAGTCACTAGGGGCAACATGGTCTATAGTGATCCATACTTTATCACCCAATCTTTGAGCACTCCACACTGATATCTTGAGAAAGGGGCATGCCCTTAGTGGTGTCTGAACCTATCCAAACTATCACATGACTCAACCATAGTAAAAGGGATGTACTACATGGTCATGTTGGCTAGCCAAAAATATATCTAGCTGCATCCTCCTACACTGTCTCCTATGATTTGGCCACTATAGTGTTAGCTGGTAAGGTCTCCAAAGGATCTGATCCTCCTCTAATTAGTCAAATCTCACTCTCTAAAAATGAAAGTCTCCATACTAACATAACCACCATAGAGGATAGTTGAAGGCTCGAGGATACCCTGCAGCTGAAGCACATGGGAAACCGATAGGCCTAGTGCATGTGATATGCTCAAGGCACCAGACCTGTAGTAGCTTGCAATGCACCATGTTGTTTATCTCCCAAAACAAAAATTGACCAAGATCATAATACAAATGATCTAGGATACAACATCCCCAAGCGTAGACAGTCCTGTACACTGCCATCCTACAAATCAAGTGGACTAGTCCTCTATCAAGGTGTGTCACTCCTCCATCTAGATTGAGTACTAGCACCACCATGTGCATCATGATCCATCTCACCATTAGGGCTCATGAATATAGTAGCATCAATAGCTTGATTCATGCCCTCACGCGCTCATCATGCACTGGACCACCAAGGCAATACGACATATCGGCCTTGTACTCATGGAATGACCGATCTCCTCAGAAGTGCACCCATTCTCCCTGAACAGGAACTCGAAGAATACGGTGTACGTCCTATAAGGTAATTGTCATCTCCCTAGTTGAAAGGTGAAATGTGTAGGTATCTGCATCCCAACACTCACATAACGCCATCAACATAGCATCATGGTACCTCATGGGCGGCATGAGGTATGCCTAGTAAATCCCTACATTTTGAAGGTGCTATGTCTCCTCTATTATCAGTGAGGGGGGTAGATCTCTTAGAAAACTCAACTACCTACCTCCTAGATGCTAACACGAATGGGTAGGTACCGATCAAATGCAAAAAATATACTCTATAAACAATCTAGCATCTTTAATTTTTACATTATTCATCATACAAGTGTACTAAAGTTGATCTAAGTGTACTTTTATAAAGGCCTTAGACACTTTAGAACCCTTTTGGGACACTTCACAAAGAAATGGGACACTTCATGAACAAATGGGACACTTCACAAACAAATAGGACACTTTGTGAACAAAAGGGACACTTTGCAAACAAATGGGACACTTTGCGAACAAATGGGACACTTTGTGAAAAAAGGGGACACTTCACAAACCTTTTTCCAAGATCCTAAATTAACCCATATATGCATCAAAAATCATCAAATTACTACCAAAAAATAAGTGAAGGTCACAAAATCAACTCACCTCGTGTTGTCACTCGTCACGTGTCATCTGGTCTCGAAGCACATCCAGTCTCGTAGGCTCGTAACCTCGTCTGCTCAACATTTTCTCCTCTTCTCTCGTCACTCAAGCTACAAAAAGGTAAAATGATAAAAGTAAGTGACCATTTACTTTACTTTTAATCTTTTATGTTCAAAACTAGGGCTTTTTACTCCATTATGGTTAAAAGTACTTTTTCCTCAAATCAACATAATGGGAGCTAGTGAACTCCATTTTTTACATCATTTGTTGCATTGGAATCTAATTTCCTTCCCAATATCATCACTCATCAATTGTTATGTGGAATGGTACTCAGAAATTCCCTACGATGTGATTGGTTCTATTCGACATGGCTAGATTGCTACCTTGATTCCACCTTTGTAAAGAAAGCGAAATCAAGGGGGGCATACCTCTACATACCTCTACCCTCGAATTTTCTTTCTAAAAGTTTGATAAAAGGATTTTTTTATAACTAATGAATATGTGCTGCATAATGTGGATCCTAATTTTGTGGTTCTATAGATATCTACATTGGGGGCTTCATTCTCCCATCATCTAAATGAGTATCCTTTTATGCAATAAAGTGTACTGTTTGGAGTCCTTCAGATTACATATGCACATAGGGTGTTATAGGCACTAAAGTGGGGGCTAAATGTGGACACAAAAATTTTACTCCCTTCTTGGAGATAGTACAATCTATGGCCTAATTTGGACCTATCTTGAGCACCCTTGTATTGATCATCCTTTAAAACAACATTTATAGGCCCCTAAGACCCATTATTTTTTATCTAGAGGCCCATTTCACTCAAAAATCATACAAATCCTAACAAATAATACTTCAATTATTCATATATCAAAAACCCATCTCTGAAAACCACATGTGGGACCCATTCGCCACCTTGGTCGAATGAGTCCCCTGTGGTCATACCCATTCGCCAATGGTGGCGAATGAGTCCCTTTTGGGAAAATTTTCAATTTTAAGCAAGAAAATCACCGACTTAATTCATTTTTTTAGTGGATGTCTGCCTCTTAGGTGTAAATAATGGGAAATTAGGTATTGATGCCTATGAAATATGCTTTTTTAGGTCATTTTTCACAAGAATCTAGTCATTTTAACAAAAACACTCAAAATTCAAGTGTTGAATATCTTCCACAAGAAGATTCATTAGTCTTTCTACAACAAAGTTGAAGCTTTAGGACAGCAAGTTAGGGTTTTTGCAGGTCTTCACACTTACTTCTTACTCAATATCTCACATTGCAAAGGGTTGATCATGGATGCCTATGGAGAATCATGGAGAAATCTAGGTTGAGGAGATGCAACTAGCCATCAAATCAAGCCAAAAGACTTGTTTTCAAAGTGATTCCATCTTCCATTTTCTCTCTATCTTCAGATTTAAGGTTTACATGTCACTAATTCAGATTTAAAATGTTGTAGGTTTTCTTAGATTGAAGTCTTGCATCATTCAAGTTCCTTTAAACAATCTTATTCTAGCACATTAGAATAGGGTTTTTTCTTCAAATTTTCCTAGTCTTAGACACACTTAGGGCTAGGGTTTTATGCAAATTTTATTATCTCTCCAAGGTTTAATTACCAAATTAGGGGTTTGACAAAGGAAAACCCCCCATTAGAAAACAAACTATATTCTATTTTGCAGGTGATTTTGAAGATTCAGATCTGGGATTCAATCTGGAAGTACAGTACAAGTGATAAAGTGCAGATCTGTAACTTTAATTTTTAGAAAATGGGAAAAGGACTAATTTTCCATTATTGGAAAATGAGTCCCACTGGTGGTGTCTATTGGGAAAAAATGTAGATTCCAGTACCCTTTTGGTAGAAATAGACTTCTGAGCAAAAGCCCTAACCTAGGACTAATTCGCTCAGGTTGGTGAATAAGTCCCAGTTATTCAAAAAGTCAATATTTCTAGTATTTCAAAGCAACTTTCAATTCTTTAGAGTTTCTAGGTGCATTTCAGTTACATTTCATCTTTTTTGTTCTGAGCTATTTACATTTTTAGGGTTCTTCTTAGGTCTTTTTATACTTGTTTGCATATCACAACATTTTTTCAAACACTTCATATTTCTTAGCTTTGCATTCATAATCAATAGCTTTTATTCATTTTTTGCATTTACATCATCTCATCTAGGAATATTGCATTTATATTACATCAATCTTGAGTGTGTACATAGCAGTTTTTACCCTATTCCTCTTTTTAGGTGAAAAACCCTAGAAGTGAAAGAAAACATTAGGGTACCAAAACCCGTGTTTACACTACCATACTAAAAGCATGACAAAATTTCCTCCAAATGGTCTCACTTCCTCCAAAAATCATTCAAAGACAACCCACACATCTTCCACATGTTGGTCAATCATCATTATGTCTCCAAGCTTATCTCCAATTGCTTTGACTCACACCTTTGATGTGTTCTACAAAGGCACACCTTATTCCAATTTTAAATAACACTTAATTAAGTGGCCTATAACTACACCACTTAACAAAATATTTTACATTTGGAAGTGAATGCAAAAGAATAAGGCTCAAACATATCCTCTCTATGACTCGGTCTTATCAACACATGCATTATTTTGCAATAAATAAAACATTTAAATAAGTGATTTATAATGACATCACCTAAATAATGTTTTTTACATTTCAAATTGTTTCATATTGCAAAAGAAAAGGAAAAGGCCCTAACTCAGCCATCTTTGAAGGCTATTCAAATGCAAATCCTAAAAGGGTTTTATCCTTGCAAAACAAAATACAAAGGCAGCAAAAATAAGGCATATTTAATACTATTGCATTATTTTGAAAGGATTTTTTTTTAAATAAAGGAAAAAATTCCTTTCCCCAATCAACCACACTTTAGGGAAAATGAGAAAACCCTAAAAGAAAACCCAAGGGCATCATTTCATGTTTTTCATTTTCTGAAAAACTTCATTTCAGTCTTTGAGGGAGGCTCCATGGGTTAGCATAGGTTGAGGATTTTGCTAGAGCCGCAAGCTGGGTAAGCCTTTGTGCACGAAATCTTGCACTCTTTTCCATTTTATATGAATATAAGCTCAATTCGAGCTTTGGAAGGAAATGAAATAATGAATATGTTTGATTTTTTAGTGCATCTTCTTGTTTTTTATTCTCTGGAAATGATGATAAATACTCTATATTAGGTTTGGCCTTTTGTGGGTTTCTGAGTTTTAATTTTCAAATGCATTCTACATCCGACCATTAAGAAGATAGCTAGGTTGTGGCTCATTTTGTTCTAGGTTTTTTTGTTTAAAAAAAAAATTGTGATGCCATGTAAAATGGCCAACAGTGTCATAATCCCCTTTACTATGACAAAAAATTGTGCAAGATTATAATATGAAAGACATTTCATGAGAGGATGATTAGTTGAAACAAATCTATCTCTGCCAAATGTTCCACAAGTAAATGTTTCCCTATCATTTTTCTTCCACAAATCTCCCCATCATTCTTTACTAAGTGGGACCTCTCCATGGACTGTTCTAGCATGTTCCACACTATTAAGTACTCTTGACAGTGTGATATAGCAAAGGTGTTTATCACACTTGTACTATGCAACTCACTTGGGTGTGACTGTTGTCCTCCATAAATAAGGTGGTTATCACTTTTCATTCTAGTATCCATTTCATCACTCATGACAATCCCTTTCCACTATCAATGAGTGTCCTCTTTTAAACTTGAAGATGCATTAACGACATAAACCAATGTATTCCATTGGGATTTAAGGATTGTCTCTTCATTCTCATAAAAAAAATTTCTTAAGAATGTGATGAAAATACAATTTATGAACCTAAAATAGATTACATCAGATGCAAGGTTCTTCACTTACCTAACCATTCATTGATTTTTAGTCTGTAGATTGTATTCATGGAGTATTGGCTTTCTTTCTAGGCATTATCCTTTGTAGGACCATCATGTTGTCCATTGAAGTTATTTTATCACTGCCATTGGTTTTATTTTGATGGCACCGAGGTGATTATCCTTTCTCTATTAGGAAATATGTAGGGCTATCATGAACTTGTCATTAACCTTCTACTATCACTTCTGAGAGGACTACCATCTATAACTTGTCTTCTAAGGAAAGATTGTTGCTATTGATCTTGAAAATGAAGGTGACTATCCTTTTTCCATGAATCCCTCGAAATAGGACTGACACTATTCTTTCTCATAGCATGATGGCTGCAAGTTGACTATCATATTGGTTTTAGAACATTGTGTTCTATCCTCATACCATTTTACTTTGTTGGAATTTGACAACATTTCTTTATTTATTGCAAGCTTCCTTCATTGGCCCTTCATGGTATGGTCCTTTGATGCATATGGTGACTATTATGATTGTCTTCTTCATTTCTATATGTATTTAAATGCATCTATATGCTGCATTTGGACTGTGTCCTTGGCACAAGTTTTCACAACATTCATTAGTCTCAATATACATGTAGCTTTATGGTGAGGAGACTTTTAAAAGGTCCTCATCATGGAAATATCTCAAAAGGTCTTCATTCACACTTTCTTTTCTAAAAAAACTGCTATCCATGCATAACACTGCAACATTCAATGACTGAGATATTCCCTTTATATTATCTTTTGCATATTTCATGAGAATGTCTTTTAAAGACAACTGTCATGAAGTCTATTACTATAATCACATTGTTAGAATGTCGTTAAACAATGGTAGGGTTTCATCTTTTTTTAGAAAGGATTGTCCCTTGATCACAATGCAAACCCACTTTATTATAGCTCTATCATACATTGCATTGCTCCCTGAGAAAGTAAATACATTGTGGCCTTAACCATGCATTTTCTTGCTCACCATATGTTTCTCCATGTAACTCATGATTGCTCCCGATAGTACTTGATAGCTCCTAATGTCTCAATACATGATTACATCTTTGTAGACCAGTTTTGAGTCATGCTCCTATTTACTTTGAAATGCAAAGGATCAAAAATATGTGTTAATTTTGAAGTCTTGCAAACTCAAGTAAAATGGATCCACTAAGAAGATTGAAAGACATATCTAGTAGAGTAATATTTCCAAGAATAAATGACTTCCCTTTTGATCAACATGATGGCATCCTACTGTTTAGATCATTGTGAAATGATGAAGAGTAATATTTCTTGATAACTCACAGAGTTTTGTTGCATATTTTGAATCTGATAAAGAAAGTTGATCAAATGGAATGATTCCATATTGATTTAATGCATCAAGAATAGGTTTATCACCATCTTGATCAAGTTTCTCAATTCCCTATCCTCCTAAAAACACAAGAGGGTAGCATGTTGGGCTCAACCCTTGTGGTTGCCACATTTTACTCCACATATTGTAACTAGATGAAACCAAATAGTAACTAAGATCTAACCTATATCTACACAATGAGCAAACATGTTAGATAAAACAGAGTGCATGATAGATGTGTTTGATAACTCTCTTGTTTTCCTAGACATCTATGGTATGCTAAGCCATTTTAATGCACATGAGGATCAAATTATATGTTTATAGATGTATGCACATATTTTGATTGGTGATCCTTCATTTCTCTAACAACACTCCTTTCACAGATGCAGGGAACCTAGGAGTAGCAAGGAGAGCATCAACTAGAAGCAGGACAAGCGAGAGGGACTTAAAATGATGCAGGACAAAGCAATCGAGATTCCTCATTCAGGTAATGACAGGCCCCCCTTATCTTTATGTTCATTTTTTTAATCTATAAATGTATAGTTTTTTATTTATATGCATTAAAATAGTCAATCCCTCGGCTTGTTAGGGACACTATACACTTATCATCATCAATATAGACTACATTTTTGGAAAGATTGTGCACTTTTTCCTATGTTATATGCATCTACATAATGCAATATAGTATTGTAGTCTTCTGATATTTCTTTATGCACATGAATGTGACATAATAGAG
This sequence comes from Sequoia sempervirens, assembly GCA_007258455.2. NCBI lineage: Eukaryota > Viridiplantae > Streptophyta > Pinopsida > Cupressales > Cupressaceae > Sequoia > Sequoia sempervirens. The sequence continues at coordinate 24,273,227 of VDFB02000363.1, forward strand.
TTAAAATGTACCTTATTTTCACTTATAAAATATAAACACTACTTGTTTGGGCTAGTAGAAATAATAGGTAACATTTCTAGTGACATCTACTATATGTTTGCCTGCTATACATCTTGACCAGTTGCCTAAAGCTTATCCATTGGGAACTAAGTCACCTAAAAACTTAAACAACTTGAAAACAGTCTTGTACATTACTGTAACTCACTAGATCAATGTATGACACCTTAAAACTTATTGCAACACACCAAAACACCCAAAGTAAACTAACTAACTATGTTGAATAAAACTTAGAGGAATTGAAAACTACATCTAGAAACCTATTCTAACCTACCCTAACTAGCAAAGAAGTTGGTCAAACAAAACCATTGAATGGCTTTGCAAAATAACACCCCTTTTTAATCAACAACTGATGCATTACATGATTATGTATTGTTGAAAGAACATGAAACACATGCAGATATTCAAAATACTATTGCAATGTTTCATGAAAGATGCAAATAAACTCACGCCTTGATTTTCATCATGCCTATTGTTGTCTTGAACTAGACAAGTGAGCTGAATTTGATCACTTTCAGCTGCAACTCCAAAATTAGCTTCTTCTTCAATTGCATCCTCATACTTGGGTGCAAGCATGACCTCTAGTACTTCAATGGCCTCCAAACTAGCTAAATATCTAATTGGACGACCCTTAGAATGAACAAACTTTGAACTGCCATTGCTGGCTTGTTGTTCATGGACAGTTGCTACATCTTCTTGTTGCTGCTCGAGAACCTCCTCCTTGTACAAAAAAAAGGCCTCTGGTCAGAAAAGAAGACCACCACTTCCTCTTCTTGTTCATTTGGATTTTGATATTCTAGCTTAGAAGATGCTAGCCTATCATCAAGCTCTAAGAAAAATATCTCTAGCTCATCCCAAAACATGTCTTCCTCTAAGTCTTCTTTACTTTTTTGCATTAGAAGAAAGTCTTAGTAGCATGACAACTTTCTTGAAGGCTTATGGGAACCTCTAGATCTACTTCCTTTAGTAAGGATTGTGAATTAGTATCAAGTACAACTTGATGAGCAACCTCATGCTCCTCAAGCTCCCCAAAATCAAAAACTTGGTTACTTTCATGTTCTTCTTCATGTTTCAAGGCTTGATTATCACAGTGATGGTCATCAATCAACAACTCACCATACTGTTTGATGTATTCTTGTTTTTCTAAAATTGTAGTTGGGGTTATTAGACTCACACCTTCTTCATCACATTGTCCTCTAGAAACATTTTGATCATTTTCAACAAAAGCATGAGGATCATTAGCTAAAACATTACAAAATACATCTTGCGAAATCTTCTCCTATTCAACCTTTTATTGTTGTAGATGGTAACATGTTATAGCTAAATGTAATGGATTTACCTTACTGATCCTCTCCATGAGGAGTAATTCATCCCAATCAATAGGTTTCTCTTGAGGGATAATGGACTAATTTTCCTTAAGTACAGGCTCTTGCAAAGGGTCATTACTCCTAAAACTTGGAATTTCAAATCTAGCAGGCTTAAGAGGTTCACCGTGTTTGAAGCTTGGAATATTGAACTTGGCAACTTGTTCTTCAAAAAAAGGATTTGGAAAGGTAATAGGTGATTGGGCTTCTTTAAAGAAAGAGGGCTCTTGAGAAAGTTGTTCTTGAGGAGAGTTGGACTGATTTTGTATAGGTAATACATTTTCTTGCACCAAAAATGGAATCTTCTAAAACTTGGAATTTCAAATTTAGAAGACTTACTTGGAGACTGAGTAGAATCATTTCACCTTTGTGCCTCCACCTCCTTTGCAACATCCTCCTCATGTTTCCTTTTTTGTGCTAGCAATTCTTGCTCGTGAAGATAGGCTTTATAAGCCATTCATCCTACTACAAAGCATATTCTTGTTGAAATTCAAGGCTATAATACTATGAGCAATCATATTCATAATTTTGTTGACAATCATAGGCTAAAAAAACCAACTGTTCTTGTTGCACATTCAATTCACTCTTTCTAAACTTCTCTTTAAGAAACATGTTCCTTATCTTCAACCTTAAATCTAGATTTTGAATTTGTTTAAGCTTATCCTCATAAATTTAAAACTCTTGAAGTTGACCATAGGGATTGATCTATTGATTTCTAGAAAAATGGTGGCCTTGGTATTGATCTTGAGCATATGAGGGTTGATATGAAGTATTAGCATGGGTAGTAGGATGGTAAGAATGATAAAATTTTTGGTTATGCGTTGTGATATGAGAATTTTGATCAAAACCAGTTTATGGTTGTTTGGGTATGGGTAATAAGAGGCTTCATGGCTAGTATTTTTATAGTATGGGGGTGGGTATATATATTGACTATAAAAATTTCACATTTTCTACTCATATGAAGAGTTGGAAATCAAAATAAAAGCTTGATTTTTGAAACATACCAGCACTTGATCTTTTGAAACCAATAGATTTTCTTAGAGTCACTAGGTATGTATTTGAAACACCTCAAAAGGAAGTAATAAACTATTGTACACACCAAACAACAATACCAAAACATATAAAATGGACTGAGAATCAATTCACAGTCCCACCAGGCATGCCAAAACTGTTATACTCTCAAATCTGCACCCCTGCTAAGTTGCAAAACTTAGCAATTTGGAGCGACATGGGAACACTCCTAGGTTGTGGATCACCTAAACTTGGAGTGGACCTCGAGATAATGCTAGCTCATAATTGGTGTCACTTAATCTATTTATTGTTGGGAAAAGGGGAGAAAGAAACATGAAAAGAAAAACTAAACCCCTACAGTGATGTACCTAATGTGTTTTCTTCAAACTTACATAGCTAATTTTACACACAAGAATGATCAACATCTTAACAGTGGCTTACACAACTCAAAACTTCATATGTCTTTGCATCAGTGCTTCATAACTAGGTTAAAAATGTCAAGGACAACATGTAGAAGGAAGTAAAAAATATCTTCATAACTTAGACTCTTTCCTAAACTAAATCAACACATGTTATGACCTGCAAGTTCATATTAACTACATAAAGGAAAAGAAAATAGGACAAAATCAAAGGGAAAGCAATTCCACCATAAGATTTCATCAACCATTTTTAAAAGCTTTCATAATAAAATAGCAAAATGAGAAGGTAAAATAGATTAACTTATTGATCAAAATGTGTTACACTGCTGCATAAGCCTGCAAATTTGAGTTACAATGATATACTCCACCTCAAAGAACTCCAAAAGAGCTTTATTACCTATAGAAAGAAGAAATAACTAACTTCAAAAACCAAGTCTAAAGTTACTTATGCAATTTTTGAAACAATTTTCCTGCACATGTCCTTCTAGAAACCTTTGGTCAGATGTAGTAGAAAGGCCCCAAAAGAACTTCCAAAACTCCTCAAAAATGCCTCCAAAGTGAACAAAAGTCAAGCTATGACCCAACCATACTAAAAGCATGACAAAACTGCCTCCAAATGGTCTGACTTCCTCCAAAAATAAATCAAAGACAACCCACACACCTTCCACATGTTGGTCAATCATCATTATGTCTCCAAGCCTGTCTCCAACTACTTTGACTCACACTTTTGATGTGTTCTGCAAACGCATACTACACCTTATTCTGCATTTAAATAACACTTAATTGAGTGGCTTATAACTACACCACTTAACTAAATATTTTACATTTGGAAGTGAATGCAAAAGAATAAGGCTCAAACATATCCCCTCTATGACTTGGTATTATCAACACATGCATTATTTTGCAATAAATAAAACATTTAAATCAGTGATTTATAATGGCATCACTTAAATAATGTTTTTTACATTTCAAATTGTTTCATATTGCAAAAGAAAAGGAAAAGGTCTTGACTCAGACATCTTTGAAGGCTATTCAAATGAAAATCCTAAAATGGTTTTATCCTTGAAAAACAAAATGCAAAGGCAGAAAAACTAAGGAATATAATACTATTGCATTATTTTGAAAGGATTTTTTTTTTAAATAAAGGAAAAAATTCCTTTCCCCAACCGACCACACTTTAGGGAAAATGAGGAAACCCTAAAAGAAAACTCGAGGGAATCATTTCAATTTTTTCATTTACTGGAAAACTTCATTTCAATCTTTGAGGGTGCTGCCATGGGTTAGCATAGGTTGAGGATTTTGTTGGAGTTGTGAGCTAGGTAAGCCTCTGTGCATGGAATCTTGCACTCTTTTCCATTTTCTATGAATATAAGCTCAATTCGAGCTCTAGAAGGAAACAAAATGATGAATATGTTTGATTTTTGTGTGTATCTTCTTGTTTTGTATTCTCTGGAAATGAAGATAAATACTCTATGTTTGGCCTTTTGTGGATTTCTGAGCTTTCATTTTCAAATACATTCTACATTTGGCCATTAAGAAGATAACCAGGTCATGGCTCATTCTATTCTGGGTGTTTTTTTTAAAAATAAATTATGTGATGCCATTTAAAATGACCAGTAGTGTCATAATCCCTTTTTCTATGACAAAAATTTGTGCAAGATTATAATATGAAAGAGATTCCATGAGAGGGTGATCATTTGAAACCAAAGATATCTCTGCCAAATGTTCCACAAGTAAATGTCGCCTTGTCATTTTGCTTCCATAAATCTCCCCATCATTCTTTACTCCATGGGACCTTTCCATGGACTATTCTAGCATGTTCCACACTATTAAGTACTCTTGATAGTGTGATGTAGCAAAGGTGTTTATCGCACTTGTACTATTCAACTCACTCGGGTGTGAATGTTTTCCTCCATAAATAAGGTGGTTGTCACTTTGTATTCTAGTATCCATTTTATCACTCATGACAATCCCTTTCCACTAGCAATGAACATCCTCTTTTAAACTTGAAGATGCATTAACAACATAAACCGATGTATTCCATTGGGATTCAAGGATTGTATCTTCATTCGCATAAAAAGAAAGTCTTGAGAATGTGATGAAAATAAAATTTATGAACCCAAAAGAGATTACATCAAATGCAAGGTGCTTCACTTACCTGACCATTCATTTATTTTTAGTCTTTAGATTGTCTTCATGGAGAATTGGCTTTCTTTCTAGGCACTATCCTTTGTAGGACCATCATGATGTCCATTGAAGGTAATTTATCACTGCCATTGACTGTATTTTGATGGCACCATGGTGATTGTCTTTTCTCTATTAGGCAATGTGCAGGGTTGTCATGAACTTGTCATTCCCCTTCTACTATCACTTCTAAGAGGACTTCCATTTGTAACTTATCTTCTAAGGCAAGGTTGTTGCTCTTGATCTTGAAACCAAAGGTGACTGTCCTTTTTCCATGAATCCCTTGACATAGGACTGACACTATTCTTTCTCATAGCATGATGGTTGAAAGTTGATTGTCATAAAGGTTTTACCACATTGTGTTCTATCCTCATACCATTTTACTTTATTGACATTTTACAACATTTCTTTATTTATTGCAAACTTCCTTGATTTCCCCTTCATGGTATGGTCCTTTGATGCATATGGTGATTATTATGATTGTCTTCTTCATTTCTCTATCTTTAAATGCATCTATATGTTGCATTTAGATTGCCTCCTTGGCACAATTTTTGACAAGATTCATTAGTCTCAATATCCCTATAGCTTTATGGTGAAGAGACTTTTTAAAGGTCCTCATGATGGAAATCTCTCAAAAGGTCTTCATGCGCTCTTGCTTTTCTAAAAAAATTGTTATTCGTGCATAACACTGCAACATTCAATGACTGAGATCTGCCCTTTATATTATCTTTTTCATATTTCATGAGACTATCTTTTAAAGATAATTTTCATGAAGTCTACTACTATAATCACACTGGCAGAATGTCTTTAAACAATGGTAGGGTTTCATCTTTTTTTAGAAAATACCTTCCCTTGACCACAATGCAGACCCACTTGATTATAGCTCTATCATACAATGCATTGCTCCTTGAGATAGCAAATACATTTTGGCCTTAACCATGCATTTTATTGCTCACCTTGTGCTTCTCCATGTAACTCATGATAGCTCCCAATAGTACTTGATAGCTCCTGATGTCTCAAAACATGATAACCTTGTACATATGAGTTTAAAATAGAAAAACATGATTGAATCTTTGCAAAAAAAATTTGATTCATGCTCCTATTTACTTTAAAATGCAAAGGATCAAAAATATGTGTTAATTTTGAACTCTTGTAAACTTAGGTAAAATGGGTCCACTAAGAAGATTGAAAGACATATCCAGTATAGTAAGGTTTCCAAGAAGTAATGACTACCCTTTTGATCAACATGATGGCAACCTACTATTCAGTTCATTGTGAAATGATGATGAGTAATATTTCTTGATAACTTGCATAGTTTTGTTGCATCTTTTGAATCTGATAATGAAATTTTTGTTAGAAACCAAGATCAGATTTGCAAACTGAAAAGACCTTCCACTAAAGAGAAAATCAGAAAAAGTAGAGAGGTTGCAAAAGAATGTGCAACATAATATTATTCGAGAATTCAATAATTTCATGATAATGATTTTCTTTATAAAATAAAAGATGCAAACCCTAATCTTATCTTGAGCAACAAGATAGCTCAAAAGATAAAGATAAGAACCTAAAACTTAGGAATTAAATATGCCTAAGTAAACTTATGCAAATGTGTAATTAAATATTAATTACACCAACACCCCTACATAAGTGCAACTTAGGGAGAAGAAAATTATTATGCAAAGATGAGTCCTAGCAACAAGGCCTGATCAAGTACTCATGTACAAATGCAATGATGAGGTAGAGAAGGAAAACCTAGTAGGATAAAACCCCCTACAATGAGATGACTATTGCAAGAAGCACTGGAAGAACACCATGGAGTAACACTGGAACCGCAATCTAACAAGCAAGGAAAGATACTTTTGTCTACAACTGAAACCAAAAATGGTATCATGATAATGTGACAGTAGACCCAATGCCATAGAACGCTGGAAAACTCACAAATTGGAACAAGCCTGGAATCTGTGAAGCAACAGTAGATGAGATGATGACAAAATCTGGAAACTGTGTATCTCAATGCCAATGCCAAATTGTGGCTGAAACTCTTCCATGGGAAGGAGTAACAAAAAAAGACTATGGAACATTAACCATAAAAACATGGCCATCAACTGAGAAGAATCTGAACCAATGAGGATCAAGAAACATAATCTCTCAACTGAAGTGTGAATCGAAGAATCTGATATGTGTCAAGCAATAGCAAAAAATGTGGCCAAAAGAAACTAGGAGACCAAATATAACCATACGAGCTGCCAACAAATCAAAATGGATATGGAGATCAAAGTGAAAACTACACTCTAATCAGTTTTATTATGCAAGAAACCCCCTTGAATGGAACTTTATCTTAGTTCATTTATTACAATAACCCAATGATTGTAAAAGGAGATCATCTGAAACATGCATAAATAGAAAAATAAAATAGACCTCAAATCTGTGTAGAGGAGTGAATTGGCTTTCCAACGCTGCAAGAATGACGAAAAATGGATCACCGAGTCAAAAAATATGCCCTCCAAAGTGAAATCTGAACATCTGACTTCAACAAGAAAAAAATCCCATCAAACAGCAAAATCTCTGAGAACAAATTGCACCAATAGAAAATTGGGCTCTCGCCAGCTTTCTGGCGATATCTCGTTTAAAAAAAAATGCCTCCGAGATCAAAAACCATGATTTGTTCTAGCAGCTCTGGATTCAATGGAATGCTCAGATCTGTTCCAAAATGCTTCATAAATAAGCTCAAGGCATGAAACCCTCGAGGAACCCCAAACGTGCTCTGCAATGATTTTTTCAAAAATCTAAGAAGGGGCTGCAAACCTGGCTCTGATACCATGTTAGAAACCAAGATCAGATTTGCAAACCGAAAATACCTTCCACAAAAGAGAAAATCAGAAAAGCAGAGAGGTTGCAAAAGAATGTGCAACATAATATTATTCGATAATTCAATAATTACATGATAATGATTTGCTTTATAAAATAAAAGATGCAAACCCTAATCTTATCTTGAGCAACAAGATAGCTCAAAAGATAAAGATAAGAACCTAAAACTTAGGAATTAAATATGCCTAAGTAAACTTATGCAAATGTGTAATTAAATATTAATTACACCAACAATTTTATCAAATGGAATAATTCCATATTGATTTAATGCTTCAAGAATAGGTTTATCATCAACTTGATCAAGTTGCTCAATTTCCTATCCCTCCTAAAAACACAAGAGGGTAGTATGTTGGGCTCAGCCCTTGTGAGAGTCACATTTTACTCCACATGTTGTAACTAGATGAAACAAAATAGTAACAAAGATCTAACCTATATCCGCACAATGAGCAAACATGTTAGATAAAGTAGAGCGTATGATAGATGTGTTTGATAACTCTCTTGTTTTCCTGGACATCTATGGTATGCTAAGATATTTTAATGCACATGAGAATAAAATTATATATTTATAGATGTATGCACATATTTTGATTGGTGATCCTTCATTTCTCTAACAACACTCTTTTAACAGATGTAGGGAACCTAGGAGTAGCAAGGAGAGCATCAACTAGAAGCAGGACAAGCAGGAGGGACTAAAAATGATGTAGGACAAAGCAACTAGGATTTGTCATTCAGGAAATGACAGGCCCCCCTTCTCTTTATGTGCATTCTTTTAATCTGTAAATGTATAGTTTTTTCTTTATATGAATTAAAATAGTCAATCCCTTTGCTTGTGAGGGACACTATACACTTATCATCATCAATAAAGACTATATTTTTGGAAAGATTGTGCACTTTTTCCTATGTTATATACATCTGCATAATGTAATATAGTATTGTACTCTTCTGATATTTCTTTATGCACATCAATGTGAAATAGCAGAGTTAAAATCTACCTTCTTTTCACTTGTAAAATATAAACAAAGCTACCTATTTGGGCTAGTAGCAAAAATAGGTAACATAGCTAATTTTAGCTCATTTTTAGTTGCATAATAGCTTAAAACATCCATTAATGGCTTCCATGCATCCATCTTAGTTTTTTAATAAATTAGGGTTTAATCTTTTAGCTTAGATTAGCTTAGCAATTGCATGTTTAGATCATTTTTTGCATAAAATCATGTTAATTTTGATTGCATCATGTTCAATTTAGCATAAATCATATTTTCATCCATTTATCACAATGGTTTCATCGATTCTCTTCCATGGAATCGATTGAGCATGCTCACTGATCATGGGATTGGGAAAGGGTCATTGTTCCACATCAACATGACACCAATTCCAAAATAGGATGAGTTTTAGATGGGTTAGAGTAGGCATTTAACTATTTTCGTAGTTTGTAGTTTTCAGTTTCAATAAATTCTTAGTTTAAACTTTCAATTTAAATGATCTTGTTTGAAGATTGAGTATTAGTGGTTGTGTTATGCTTTGATTCATCATGGATCAAGTGTGATTGATCCACACCTATAATCCTCATCTCACATTCTGGCACTAGAAGGAGGGAAAATCGTCAATTTAATCAATTTTTAGCTCGAATTTTGTTCATTTTCTTTTTTGCAAGATACAATGATGCACTTTGAAGAGCGTCACCATATAGTGATGCTATCCTAATTTGAAACAATGATGTTGATTAAATGCACTGGCACTGATTTAAATATGGCGACGCTAATTTAATATAGAGGTATCGAAGACTTCAAATGGTGATGCCCCCAAATTCACCAAAGTGACACCTGTTAAAATATCGATGCTATTTTGCTCTCTATTTTTGCTACAGAGTGATGCCTAAATTCACTAGAGTGATGACCAGATTACAAATCATGGCACTATTGTGTGCAGCTATGCCCCAACTTGGGAAAGAAGTTTAACAATCATTTTTTTTAGCATGTGCTTTAATTTTTTGACTTTATTTAAATGCTAACTTATCTTTGACTTCTCATTTTTTCTTTTTAGACTAACTGGTTTTGCAGATTTGGAGAAAAACTAGGAAAAAGCTTACCCCAACTTGTTGGGGTCATAACTTTCTACTCGTTGCTCAAAATTTGAATCTGTTTGCACCGTTGAAAAGCTCTCCAAGAGTACTAATTCAATCCCTAAAACTCCAATGCCTTTGATAGTCAATTTTTAGGGATCGACACAAGTTTCAACCTCAAATTCCGCTTTGAAGGCCTCTAAAAATACGATTTACTATACTATAGCATAGAAAAACCAAAAAAAAAAAAAATTTAAATTTTGGTTTATCTTAGTTTTAGTTATTGTAACAGTGTTTTGACACTTGTGGGGAAATTATAACCCATCATATGTTGCTTTGGTTTATGTTGAGGACCACTAAATTTCCATTGGGTTTTAAAACTTACAATCTTAGGACCAACTAGCTTTCAATGGGGCTTAAAATTCATTTTCAAAGTTGGCTAAAATTCAACCCTCATTTTATCATCTTCTTTTGGGTTTAAAATTGAACAAGGAAACTTAACATTTCATTTGGTGCTTAAAATGAAGTCATCTTAGCTGAGGGGTTAAAATTTACAACTCTTTGCTATGTTTTTTTGATTTACACTTTTGTTATTGAATGTGTATGCAATTCTCTCACGCCATTTTGCAATCTTGAGAAACATAAACATTCCTTAACACTTTGTATAATCACCTACATCTTTCAATTTGGATTAAAACTAAACCCCTTTATGAGTGTGAGAAAATGGTGTGGTGTGTTCTCTCCTTGTTTCATGCAAACTGGGATGATTGAACTACAAACGTACTTCCTTGCTATTGTTTATATTTAGAGGGCCTACCTCCCCACTTCAAAGGAGGGAATGACCCAAGCGGTAACAAACTAAATCCAAGTTCTTTTGAACCACCATATAAATTTGTGGTTGCAATGAAAATTGTGATCAATGAGATGTGGTACATGATATATCTCCCCCATTATCTTTATGATGTGTAAAGCCCTTGTTCTAAGGGTTGGGAGATCTATTGACAGAGTTTATCATAGTACCCCCTAAACTGGAAGCCCTTACTACGAACCATTGTTTAGAATCCAAAATCCTTAATACTTATTGGTGCAAGAACAATCATTTTGAAGCCACCCCACATTCTTACTATTCAATTGCAGAAACAGAAAAAATCCTTTTGATCTCTAGATTTTAAGGATTTTGAGATTTGGTGGTCCCAAGAAGTGTGTGCCATGGAGGGGAGCCAGTGTCACCAAATCTCTAACTATTCACATTGTGTAGTGTTTGTAGAAATCCAAGTGGGGAATCAACAAGTATATCCATTTTGAAATTAGGATTGTAAATGATTGTGAGTCAGTTTGATACATTGCTTGGTTCCAAAATGATACAAAAAAAAACATTCATTATCTTCCTCAAAATTTCAAACACTTTGGCCTAAATATGGATACCTCTTGAATTATCCTTGATATTACTGCTTGTCCTAAGGATTTATATCCTAAAAGATTTATGAATATCTTGACTTAATCTCAATCCATATTTTCCAAAGACGGCATAGGCAATTTTGGCTCCAACCTCATGATTTCACAAAATGGACATTGTGAAAGTTATGATGTTTTTGACAAACATTTATTTTGAAAACATAACCAAGACAAGTGTTTTTGGTAAAAATAACTTCATTAATCCAAGATTAAATCAAATGAACACCCCACATTGATGTATGTTCAAACTTTGACTCCCCCAAAACAAGCAAATTGAGACAAGAAAAATATTGCAAACTATTGATTCTAAATTCCATTGTCCAATTCATTGAGTTGAATTATCCAAAGTCATTGAGTTTTATTGTCAAAATCATTAGGTCCTATTTTCAAAATCATTTGAGTCCTATTTTACTAAAATTATTGAGTTCTTAGGGTTTCATCACTTTAGAGGTATAGCATGTTTCTCACTACCTTGGTCTTAGAAAATAAAGTTTCACTCTAGGTCAACATTGGGTCAAACATTTCACTCACCACTCCATAAAATTTTATCCTTCACTTCACCAAACTTTACAAAAAATTTGAATACACCAACACTTTTGGACTTAGTATTCTTATATGGAGCCTAATTAGACTTGGAGGTTAAATTTTCCCCACTTTTATTGGCATGGTTTCCCTCCAAATTATTTAATGGGGATTTGGGGGTAGCACCCCCAAGATGGGGTCAAGGGGTAGTGCCCCTTGTGGGGTCCAGGGGCAGCAATATCATGAATTTTTATTATTTTATAAAGGCATTGGGAGTTATTTTCTATTGGCTAAGGGTTAAGGTTTCCATTGATATTGTATTGTAGCATTTGCAACGATATTGAGTTGCAAGGATTGTAGGTTGTAATTGGCTTGATTTGTTGGATAATAATATTGGACTCTCTATTGGTGGATGTAGCCCAAGTTTGGGTGAACTACATTAAAAAATTTCTCTCACTGTTATTATTTTTGTGTTTTCCATTCATCTATTTAATCTTTATTTGCATTTAATTGATATTTTCTACATGCAATTCCTAACACTTAGCAATCTATCAAACCAATCCTAACTTAGCTACTTTGTATGTGAAATTAATCCTTTTCCATGCACTTAGTTAAGTTAGTTATAATCTTTGAACTATTTTCTCTTGAAGGTCACAAGTCTACCCTAAATATTTCCAAGTTCATAAACATCCTTTATCCAAACATCGAAACTTCAAACTTAAGTCAAAAGTGTTGTCCCAAAACGTTTGTAAAGATCACTTCCCACATCATCCATCTTTTTCATCTCTCCATCATCACCATTGCTCCAAAATGGCTTAGAGTGTCTCTTTTACCAAAATTTGAGTCAACTAGATAGTTCCAACATTACCAATCTCAACACACCTCTCCCATCGTTGACCCACAATATTTGGTTACAACAAGATCACAACACAAGAGAATCATGTAGAAAACCAAAGTCTCATCTACCATCACGTATCCCAATCTATAAGAATTTGATCCAAGGATTTATTCTACCCCTTCACAACAACCATCATCTCCATCAAGGTCATATGAGATAGAAGATGGCAAGAAAAATCCATTTGGACTCACTAAGGAAGAAATCATGGAGTACAAACAAGAACATAAAGCCTTAGAAAATGTGGCTCCAATTTCCCCATCTTTTGTTGCGAAATCATTGAAACAAGGATTGAATTCATCTACAATTCAACCAACTCCATCCCTTGTACCAATTCAACCCTTAACATCTAGTCTTGCAACTCAGCTAGGAACCAACCTTGGTCTCACTTCATGTCTCAGAACAAACAAAACTATGGATATTCACAACATGACCATTCCATTAACCGCTAACACAAGTTGGATACCAACCTTTGGAAAACCACTTACATTCCATGATGCCACAACAACCTCAACATTTTGAGTACCACTATCTTCATCCATCATCACAAATACCCCAAGTATGCCTAATGTTACATAGGGTAATGTGAACCAAGTACCTCAAGTAGGAAAACAAGGGAAAGTTAACACTCTCATGCAAATTCAACCCTAATAAGTGGTGCAAACCACCCCATTGACACATCAAAACAAGTGGTTACCCAAGCTACTCAAGTCAATCCACCATCCACATCAAACCCATCTATCATTGATCCAAATCAAAACAACACCTTGGCTATGAATCCCATCAACCAAGGTAATACCTTGATCACACCTCAAATACAACAAGGAAAACCCCTACCCATCGGTCAAGGGAACCATTTCAATGAGTTACAAGGTCTAAATGTGCTATTACCATCATAATACCAAATGGCACCAACATCATCTTTCCCCTTGGTCCCCCATGTCATGCCAAATCAAATGGGACCTCAAACTTACATTCCTCCATCTCAATCCACCATCTTGAAACGAATGTTGAACCAAGGGAACCCCTGACCTCTCATCAACAACTTGCAACCCACACAAAACATAAACACCCAAAACCCATCACAGATGTCTCAACAATAAAATAATCCTACATTGCAAGCACATGCCTTAGCTTTATAGCAAGCATAACAGGCTTATCAGCAAGTCATCCAACAACAACAAATCCAACAAGCAACCTTAGTAGCACAACAACAATAAGAAGAAGCCTTAGTAGCACAACAACAACATCAGGCATCCTTAGTAGCATAGCAAAAACATCAAGCAACATTAATAGTGCAACAAAAACAACAACCATAGCAAGCAGCCTTAGCAATGCAACAACAATAGCAAGCTCAACAAGCTACCTTAGTAGCACAACAACAACAAGCCACTTTAGTCACACAACAATAGCAACAACAACAACAAGCAGCCCTAGCGACCCAACAAGCCCAACAATAGCAATTGATTGTGCAACAACAAGGTTCCTACTATAACCCTCAACAAAACATCATCAATCCAAACATGTTAGGGACATATACACCCACACAATCATCACCTTATTCTACACCACCATATACACCATACAACACCTCATCATTTTAGAATCCCACGTACACTTTATCTACCATCCCACAATATGCAACATATGTTCCCCCACCAAACCCACAAGATGATCTAGCATCACAACTTTAGGCATTGTCACAAGAAATGTAGGACCTTCAGATGGGCAAGACAAAGAAGCCCCATACACAAAATTTATGTCCCTATCCATTTAATCAAAACATCGCAATGGTACTATTCCTTCCTAGCTTTGAAATCCACAAATTCGATAAATACAAAGGGAGGGGAAACCCTGTAGACCACATCAAAGAATCTGATGTCATGTGTATGGAGGTTGCCTACAAAGATTCCTACTTAATGCACCTCTTTCCACGAAGTTTAACAAGTCCTACCATGGATTGCTTTTCATAGTTACCTCCAGGCATCAAAACCTTCCAAGAAATCATCTATCACTTCTCCTTTAATATTGAAATGGACATAAGCCTAGAAGAGTTGTACACTCTTAAACAAAACAAGGGAGAATCTTTTACCAATTTCTTGCAATTGTGGACACAAAGAGCTAGTAAGAGCAAGTGTCCAATTCCTGATGAACAACAAGTGGGCATTATCATAGCAAATCTAGAACCTGATCTATCTTTCCACTTGAAGATATAGTGCATCACATCTTATTATGAGCTTTTCTCTAGAGCCCTTAACATCAGGAGAGCTCTAATCTCACAAGGAAATACACAAGACTATAAAGACAACCGCCCATCCACTAGTTTTAGCGACAAGCCCCACTATTGCGCCAAGAACAAAAATATTACTAGTGATGTTATTGTTGATGCAAAGGTGGTCTTAACTACTCCTAGACAAGAAAAAACCAAACCCATGAACACACAACAACTATACACACAACCACCAAACAATCAAACAACAATCAACACTACAAACACTCAACATGGACAACAAAGAATAAATAGTGCTCCAAAACAACAATTCACTTCCTTAGGGGAACCTATGGAAGATGTGTTTAAGAGGTTGATAAATTATAATCTTATCACACTTCCAAATTTCTCAAACTATCAAGAGTGACAAGTCAAACCTCGTAGCTATAGAGAAGATCATTTTTGTGAATTTCACCAATGCAAGGGTCATAACACACAAAATTATTTTAGGCTCAAACATCTAATAAAATCTATCTTATTGAACAAGGAGGCATTCATGTCAATCAACAATATAGGAATGAAAATATAAAAAATTACACAAACCCTATGCCTGATCATACAAAAGCAAAAGATTCAGGAAAGGCATCAACTTCAAAAAACGTAAACAATACTTGTGATACCATGGTGGGACATATTTATTTATCACAACATGAGGAATCAGACATGTATCAAGATACTATTTTAAAACAAATTCCAAACTCATCAATAGTGTTTAGCACTATTTTATATCATAATGACATCATGTGGATATCAAATTGTGATATATCTCCTACATAAGACTCAATGATTGGGCATGTTGAAGAAATTCCAAATGAGCCATAAATACCCCTTGTTGCACCCATACCCACAAACTGTTGCGAAGAGTCTTTTACCGATGATATATCATCCACCCAAGGATCATGTCAAGAGGAGGGTCTTAAGGATAATGAAAGTTACACTAAATCGAGTCAAGATCAAGAACCCTTATCCCCAGAGTTTCACCAAGAGCTAAGGGACATCTTCCAAACCATTTTAAACTCCAAATATGTCCCTAATATCACCCTTGAGATGTTTCTTTCTAATGAGCATATAGACGTTCTTCATCCAATACAAGAGTCCCACTCTTGATATTTGCACACAAGAACAAGCAGTGATTGAGATTCATGATCCTTATAGTGATTGTGCATCATCAACATCTTTTGAAGCAGTATCAACAAAAAATGATGTCATAGAATCAGAGAAAATAGTTTATATTCCTCAATAGTAGGAACCCATAGCAATATCATGTGTTCATAACAAATCATATTTAGCAGCTATGGATCAGAGGATACATTATCAGGGAAAAGGATTAGGTATTGATAATACCTTCACAATGTTGGGGGAAATCTTGTCTACAAAAAAATCAACATATGGGGCATGAAGGATCCTTATGATGAAAATGTAGTCAATGCTACAACTAGTTGTATCATGAGTCAAAATTCACCCATCATCTCATATAAAAATTGGGACCAACGTAAAAAGAAGAATTCCTATCAAAGAAAGACAAAGATCATCAAATAAAATGAAGAACTAAAGCAGAAAGGACACATCAAGTAAAAATGGATACCAAAGAAAATTAAAGAAAATCATCGCTCCAAAACTCCATTAGTCAAAGAAATTATGGGGAAAAATCAAGAAGAGAAATTTCTCCATCAAAAGAATCCTCAAATAAAAAAGTAGGCTTCTCAAGCAAGGAATAAAGTATATCCAATGGTTGGTCCTAATTCCATGAAAACCTCCATCCCCATTCATCATCTCCCATCTTCCCAAGTTTGGAGAGTCAAAATTTCCAAACTATCAACCAATCCATTTCATATTCCTTCATCCATGACACTGTCCACTCCATTCATGATATCCAATTCTCACATTGACCATGTGTTTTTAGTTACTCTTCATCATAAGGATTCCAAAGGAACATTATTGTGATGTGCGCACATAAACAAGGTTAAATTTGGTATCCACAAGGAATATCAAAATTCTTCAAGGTTGCATTCAAGTGCTCATATCTTATCAAAGCATCTTCTTCAAGCAGGATAGCATTGGCATGTTATGACAGTGGCCTCCACCTTACTTCCACCAGGTGGTTCAATAGAGGCTAAAATTTCTAGAAAATCAAAAAATCAAAAAAATCAAAAAATGATAAAATCCAAAAAAATAAGAAAAAGGATTGAAAACAGTAAAGATAAAAATTGTCCTCCAATGAAAACCACTACAGTGGCGCTTTGGGAAAGTACTATAATGAAAACTTGGAAAATAGGCATCATGAGTAGAATCGAGCATCTATATGATCCTTCTCAGACAGAAGCATCTCATCCTCGTCATGATAAAACCAATGTTCTCTCCATCCATCCAATCCAGATTTATCTAGATATTCCACTTTATCTTGATCTTGACAAAGATTCAATGTATACTTCAACTCTACTCATGGAAAACTTTTTGATAGGCTCTTTACCATTTTATCTCATGAAGTCCCATAGCCCATGTCTAGCATGATAAAACTTTTTCAAACTCTTCGCATATACATTACCTATCTTGGTTATCCATTGCATTATGAAGAATTGCTAGACACTGGGGGCAGGTTATTGTACTCTTGTTTTCAAATAACTCTTGATCCATGTCTTATACCCCATAACATGACATTGAAATCATGATATAGGTATCCTTTTCCTTAAAATCTCATCAAAAATCCCAAAAAAAATTGCGAAATATTATACAGCTAAAATCCAAAAACATTTAGAAAATTGTAAGGGAAAAATCCAAAACATCCAAAACACATCAAAACCCTAAAAAGGTCGAACATAAAAAAATCCAAAAATAATACCCTTGTCGAACTACGTTGTCTCTGAGCTTGAACGTGGGAAATTCCATCATTGATGTTCCCCCGAGACACCCTAGGTCAGTCCTTTAGGAGTCTGTCATAATAAACTAACATTCTCAACTATTCATATCTCATTGTCAATAAGTCGAGTCAGTCAAACTACATGGTCTTTGTGTGTATAACGTAGGCAAGGCTTATCTTTGATCAACCCATGAGACCCCTAGGATAGGTCTTTAGGTTAGCTTGTTGGTTGAAAATACTATTGAAAATCCAAAACATCCAAATACGCTTGAAAATACCAAAACATTGAAAAATTCAGAAAACACAAAAACGTTCAAATATCTAGAAAACACAAAAACATTTGAAAATTCAAAAATTCAAAAACACTTAGAAAACATTTAAAAGCCCTAAATAGCCTCAAATATCTTCAAAAAACCCTAAACAGCCTCAAATAACCAAAAACCAAAAACATTCACATAAACTTTTGAAAAAGACCAAAAATAGCCTCAAAACTTTGTAAAAATACAAAAACATTGAAATATTCAAAAAATTCAAAACCATCCATCCCATCTCACTTTCACCCACAATAAACCTTCACCCATAATAAATCGATCGTCACCTTCACCCTTTGGAAAAACAAATAGAAAACGGGTATAGCAAGTCATAAAGTGTGAACATAATTGTCAAAATCTAAAGTCTAAATCATAGATAAATACACCAGTGAAGTGTATATCAACAGCTCATCTTATCATCATCATAACATCAAACAACCATCTGATCAACATGTCCTAGGATGTATCCTTCCTGTGATGGACATCAATATTAGAATTCACCTTAGCTAAACTTAAACTAGGCAAGAGATATAGATAACACTGATTGTTTGTCTTTGATGTTTTCTTATGATTTATCTTAATGACCCATTCCGAGGACCTCTCGATGATGTTGATCTAAAATTATTTAGAGAGAAAGGAATGGGGAATCGATCATTATCTTTCATTTGTTGTGCTTTGGAATACTCTTGTAAAATAATTGGTGCATACTTGCTTAGTTGTGTGTAGGAAGATTATTTGGAGTGCGTTGTTGACTATTGTGTATGCTTTGGTCCAATGTATTCTAAGTTTCTAACTTACATCCCAATTAGGTTTATGTATGTCAAGGTGTGAACAAGAACTATCCTATCTATTAGCCAACTCAAATTCCATTACACTAGATACAATGCCATCCTAGTTATTAATACCTTGATGCATCATGTCTATGTGTTATACAAACAATAAGGAACTATGAAAAATCCTGATCCCGAAAAGTGAGCACATCATCATCATGAATTTATCATCCTCATCCTACATTTCCCATGACCCTCTCTAATAAAGTCTCAGTGGATCATAGACTTGTTGGATCTTTTGAAATCAATTATCACAATCAATGGTTGACCATTCTTGTTTCTTCTATCTTCTTTCCACGCTAACCTGGTATCATGACAGCCAACAAAAACATCATCAATGCATCCATCCTACATCCACAAATCATCAGTATACATGCATCTCATAATCATAGTATAATCATAAAACATACATCTTGCATCATCATAGCATATCACATCATACATTTTGAATCATCATTATCATTTAAGTTGTGATGAATCATATAGATTTGTTATTCTAAGCATCTTAAATCATTGCATATATCATAAGAGTACATATCATATCATATCATGAAGCATAACATTTGCATTATCCATCCATACATCCATAACATTTGCATACAAAAATCATGGCATAACATCTACATCTCATATCACATGGCATATCATGAAAAGATAATGAAAAAGAATATAAAATTGCATCCATTACATCTCATGTATCATCACATATAGCATAAGTACAAATAGAGTGCATCCATACATCATAAAATATAAGCATCTCATATCATATGCATCCATACATCATAAGCATAAAATAAGAGGAACACATCATATCGAATCCATATTTGTATCATAAATGAATGTCAAGGTACAAAATTTGGATCAGTGTATGTATACTGATAAAAAAATACAATATCCATGAGGCTATCAAAAAGGAGCCCATGAATGTATATCTGTGTGAAAGAATTGGGCAACAAGTCAAAGTTTCTCTACAAAATCAGGCTAGCCCTGATGGCTACTACCCTCTCTGGCCTACCTCTCTAGTTGATCCTCAGCCCTGGGCCATGCATCACTATGTTGTGAAAAATCAACCTGTCTAAGTGCCTATGGTACATCCTAGTGGTAATGCATCCTGTAATATGCCACCTCGGTCACAAACTCTCTGTATAACCTAGCAGATATAGTCCTGCTCTGGGTAGTTGTTGTGAGGTTCTCTAACTATTGCCGCCACCTGATCTCATGGTCTCTCTCAGAGGTGACATTCTAAACCATCTATCTAGCATGGTCCCTCTTTGCTGTAATGGAAACCACCTATTTCCTAGCCTAGTCCTGCTTAGCAATAATAGCCAAAATCTACTAGTAGGCCTGATCTCGCTCACCTTTGATAACCTACACCTGCTGCTGCAGCTGCTGGATCTAAATATCTCTAGGATCTAGTGGTGGTGATTATATGGACTACTATTGTAAAGGCTAATGTTGACCACCAAGCTGTTGAGGAGGTTGTTTCCCAACTTGGTGGGGCCCCTAGAATCTATCCATCTTCGCCATCATAGCCACCATATCCTCTGCCCCTACCGGCTCCCATACCTCTAGGCCTCCCTCATAGAGGAGCACACACTAGATTTTTCAGTCTCCATGGATGTGTGAACCAAGCATCATAAGCAAGCATAGTCTATGCTACCACCTAACCTTGGTCATAGGCCCATGGCTGAGCCACCAATTGTCTAAATCCCTCCACCACCTCTAGAGTTGGAATGGTAGGTCCCCAAGTGGGAACCTCTTGAGCAGATTGATGAGCCTAGTT
The DNA here is from genome assembly GCA_007258455.2 of Sequoia sempervirens. Taxonomy (NCBI): domain Eukaryota; kingdom Viridiplantae; phylum Streptophyta; class Pinopsida; order Cupressales; family Cupressaceae; genus Sequoia; species Sequoia sempervirens. Next base: position 24,294,111 of record VDFB02000363.1, read on the forward strand.
TTTGGTCTATTTTTGGGTAGAAACTCTAGTCTATTTGCTCATAGTTGTCATGGAATTTAATGCTTAAGTATTGGTATTGGCATAATGTTTCCCTCAAACCATTAACATTTAATATTATCCCATCTCTACCAGCTTTAATGATATTTGGCATAATATGTGGGTTATTTGTATTGATTTTGCATGTGATTAATGAATGTTTCTTAGAGTGGTTATAGATGTGCAATTATTATGTGTACTGACCTTGACATGCAGATTTAATATGCCAAGTTGAGGAAGGCACCACCAGCTGGGTATGCACCGTAACATCCAGCTAAGAAATCGCTCCAAGTCAAAGGCAGCTGACAGAAAAGATTCTTCATGCAACTGAATGTAACTACCTTGCAGCGGGCCTTAATGATCAAGCATGCATGGGAATTACTATTGTGTTGGATTTGCGCTTGACTTGCATGTCTGACCAGATTCCATGCATGTGTAATCACCATCACTCCACTTTCCCCTATTTTCCCTAAATGGAGTCCTCCCAATCGTGGAGTTGACTACCTTGTTTAGCTATAGTATAAATAATAATTTGATGCTCTTTCTTCAGGGGTTGCACGATTTGACATTGTACTCTCATTCTCTAGTTTCAGCAATATAGATACATTACTCTTTGTATGCTTGATTTATAGTGAATAAAATAAAGTTATGAGTTCAAGCATCTAAGTTCTTGTTAGTTTAGAGGATACTTATCCAAGGGGTCCCACTTGGTGAGTAATCTATCTTCTTAGTTTAGCATTAGTTTAGCATTACTTGTTTTTTAGTACTTAGTTAGAAATCTAGCATCGACTGTTCCTACAACCACTAGAATTCCATTCTCTGACTATTCCTGCAGCCAAAGCAAACAAAGTAGTCTCCTATTTGTCGCTCAGATTTTCATTCTTGCTCTACATTTCAAGTTGTTGGTTGATATTCAATATTTGCTTCATTTCCTTTTAATCAATTTATTTTCAATATTGTGTTTCTTAGTTGTAGAGTGCAATGACTACTTGATCCCTTAGAGCACATACTGTGCTAATCATTTCAAGTTCACATCCCTGGGTTGATAAGTTAAATGCACCTTCATGATGATTGAATAGCTATTCAGGTTAGATGTCCAATCTCTAAATTATGGTTGTAAAGGCTTAATTATAAAATCATTGTAGGAGGTCAACACAAACCTCGCAAAAATAGCCCTATAAGCATCATCTAGCCTATCCTATACCTCTTCGAACTATCATGCCACTCTATCTAGTAGGCATCAATCTATGATGGTATGCTCATGACCCTGCATGTATGGGGTTTATCTCGCAAAGAATAACTATTGAGCATTGTCATACCATGGTGGCATTTGTAGCCATGGGTGCCATTTGAAAACTATCATGTCATCCAACACCCATTGCCAGTAAGGGAGACCAATCTATCTAGTGTGCCAAAGGGTGATCGCACCTCTATATCACCAAATCACAAAATCATCTGGCTCAATGTTGGCCATCTATACTATTGGTTGGAGCACAACTATATGCTCCCATGCCTAAATATGTAGCAATGTCACTACTGCACCAATGGCTTTGTCATCACAATACACAAAGCTGTGCATGTCATGATATAGTGAGGCCAACATCACTGGCCCCCATGCAAAAAGAGTCCTATGAAGCATCCGATGCCATGCTAGACCCCATCTTGGGTTGAACCCTTTGTTGTGCCTATCAGGAGCAACCAAACCTGAAATGATGGCTGCAATGATTAATCAAAATGTCAGCACGCGACCTTTGTATGACTTGAGGTCAATCTAAGAAGTGACAAGAACAATGATCTCCATCTTCATCACCTTGTGATAGGCATCATATTTGGCATCGACATTGAAAATCACTCGCTCACCATGAATCAACAAGCGCAAAATCTACCACACATCCTCCAAATTCATGACGGTTGCCTCACCAGTGGGAAGGTGAAAAGAAGTCTCACTATGCCATCTCTTGCACAAAACAATCATCATCCCTAGATGAGTCCAGATAATGGGTGCATATGCAATATACCAGAGGCCTATCTCTCTCAGGTGCTCCTGGCACAACTTAGACAAATCACCCAGTCTAGACAAAACCACGGGTCTATGCTCACATGACATTAGTGGTGGAATGACCTCCTGCACCCACAAAGCGCGCAACATCACAAATCAAGAAAATTTGACTCAATTTGGAATTTTTAGCTCAAAAATCACAATAGCGTCATTATTTGCAATAGCATCACGGGTATGTGCAGGATCATGATGGGCCAAAAAGTTGCAATATGATGGGTATGTGGCTGACGACTATATTTTTACCATAAATTGATTAAATGAAAAGGGTTTTTAAAGGAGATTCTTAGCTTTCCAATGATATAAATTATGCTTCATTTTGAATTTAATAAGTAATTATTATTCATTTTCTATTCAAATTACGACTAAAGTCCTGATTGATAGGCTGATTGAAAAATATTTATAGCTTTCAAAAGGTATCACATTTTTTAAATCCAAAACATGCGTCACATTCTATTCTTTGCATACTATATGATTAAAAATAAAAATTGAATTTCATGAAGTTTTGACCAAGTTAAGGTGGTACATACGAAGTTTTTATATTTTTAAAAATTTGTAATAAAAATTCATAATTAATTATTTACTTGGAAAAATTACAAAAAAATATGCATCACATCAGGGCATGAGTCCTCTACTTATGTATAAAATCTTATAAAAAAATATTATCATTTTATTGTGGTTAGGGTGGTCAGACATATGCCTACTTCTTATTTTTTCCCTAAAATTTAAGTACCACTGCACTGAAATTTCAAATTTTCTCCAAATAGATTTTTTTTTAAAACAAATCTAGTAGTTTAGAAACTACATTCAATTTGCTACAGATTCTATTCTTACATATTTTTGAAATAATATAGATAATTTATTCAAATTTTTACGTCAAGCTGCCTAACTCTGATTTTTCTGAATTTTTTGCCACTTAAGGGCTTGTTTTTTCCATGATGATCCTACACATACCCTCACTATATTTCAAATTACAAATCATAAAGTAAGTTTCCATATGCATGTGTGTCACGATTTAAGCTTTGGAAACCCTAACCCTAGTTTTCAAATCAACAGGTGCATCGCTAAATAAGTATGCTTTGCAATTTAAAATTAGAAACCCTAATTTTAAATCATGAAGTGTGTCACTATAAATCATTTTAGTGTCACCGATTCTAAAATGGGCGTTGCTATATAGCGATGCCACCAAAGTTTAAAGTTTAACATGTAATAAATTCATCAAAAATTCAAATTTCAAATCAAGTTTTGAGTTACATACCGATGGTCCTAAGCCTAGAATCCATTGATACTCTCGAACTCGATCAGAGATGTGTCTAGGGAGCTCTCGTTGTGTCATTTCGTTAGAGGGTCAAAGCTCAAAATAGCAAGAATCTCCAAGGTGTGAATGCATAAATGAATTGAAAGTGACCCTTAGCATATTTAAGCTAGAAAATTAGGGTTTTTTTCCCTAATTTCACCTTGAGCTAAGGTTTATCATCATTTTCACCAATTTTTTCAATCGAAACATTATTTTGCATCATTTTTTGCATTTTTGGCATATTTCTTGCATCCCAGAGCCTTTTTGGACCCTTGGGTTAGCTTTTCACCTTTATCGAGAAATCAACCCAAAATTCATAATTTTTGTCTAATTTCTCAAGGGGGCAGGGAATCAACTTTATCCTTCGGCTAGGGCATCTAAAAAATAAAAATAAAAAATATTTTTTGATTTAGACAACAGTTTTAACTCGAAGAGCATCAGTCTTTGAACTGAAGCAGCAGGTACCTTGCTTCAAAGAGGGGAAAAATGTAGACACTTAAAAATGTCCTGAATGATATCATACACTCAAATCAAGTATACTAACATCATTTCCTCCCTAAATCCATCCTCTTTTCGCTAAATTGATTGAATTAGCCTAGCTAATTAATTAATTGTATCATTTTTTTCTATTAACCTAATGCATCAAATTGAGTTAATTCACCCCTTTTCATGCTAACATTTCATCTCATTAAATTAAATAAATCAAACTATTTAATTTAATTCCCTAAGTCATCTTATTTAATTAAATAACCCTAAGTTATTAAATAATTAAATATCATTTTACCTTTCCCCATTCATTAAATCATTTAATTTAATGAATACCACTTTAATTCTTCTAATCCCCTAATTGTGTAATTAAACCTTGTTTAATTAACAATCAAACTATTTTTCCTCCAAAAGGGGAATATTCTTTATCTCGTTTTTTGCACAATTAAAACTTTCTTTTAATTTGAAAAATATCTTTATCCTCACCCATGAGAATATTCCAAAGAATATTCTCTCTCATCCAATCATCCCACTTGACTTCCTAAGCAAGCTAAACTTATGACCTATTGAACAAGTCACCTAGTGGCTTGTGTGTGCAAGTCAAAAGTGTGTTTGTTTGGAACAAGTGTGAGCCCTTGATTAAGTTTCATCTTGCATTCTCACCCATTGATGAGAATCCATTATCCATGTCTCCTATTTCCTCAATCCTTGATCTTTGATTAATCTTTCTAATCTCAACCCTCCATTTCTCATTTGCTTTCCTATAAATAGGTTACTATTTGGAGAAAAATAGATCCATCTGTCAATTACAAACTTATGTTGTTGAATTCACTTGCATTCACACTCTTAATTTACTCATTTTTAGCTAATTTTAGTTCATTTTTAGTTGCATAATAGCTTAAAACATCCATTAATGGCTTCCATGCATCCATATTAGTTTGTTTATAAATTAGGGTTTAATCTTTTAGCTTAGAATTAGCTTAAATTATCTTAGCAATTACATGTTTAGATCAATTTTAGCATAAAATAATGTTAATTTAGCTTGCATCATGTTCAATTCAGCATAAATTAGGTTTTCATCCATTTATCACAATGGTTTCATCGATTCTCTTCCATAGAATCGATTGAAACATGCTCACTAATCATAGGATTGGGAAAGGGTCGTTGTTCCACATCAACACGACACTAATTCCAAAATAGGATAAGTTTTAAATGGGTTAGAGTAGTCATTTAACTATTTTCATAGTTTGTAGTTTCCAATTTCAATAAATGCTTAGTTTAAAATTTCAATTTAAATGATCTTTTTTGAAGATTGAGTATTAGTGTTTGTGTTATGCTTCAATTCATCATGGATCAAGTGTGATTGACCCACACCGATAATCCTTGTCTCACAAAAATAATGATCTTATAATGCACTTTCATATGTTTTTCATTGTGGGAGAAGATACAAAACACTTGAAGATAAACTTACTTGAAGGTGGCTTGAATAAAATATATTATAATTTGATTTCTTGTAGACATATAATATCAAATGGATTAAACTATTAGACTTCAACTAATAAATATAACTTATGTGAAGCTTCTATAAGGCCTCAAAAAATCCAAGAGATGAGATTCAAGTGGAGTGTTCCTCTATATAGTGCTTTGATTGACTATTATTATTGTTTGCTAAAGTTCGAAATTGATGTCCTATTCTAGGGTGTTGATTTGTCATAATAATTTCTCTTAATGAAATATAGTATCATTTGTTGCTAAATTCTCCCCTGGCAATTGGTCCTCACTACAATAAATACAAAAAACACTTAGAGGTTTTAATACTTGTAAGAGGTGTCCTAAGGTACTTAATTAGATATTTGTATCCTACACTCTTAACCACTAGTTGATAAGATGCAATAGGAAGGGGACTACTGAAATGAACCAATTTATTTTTTGGGCCATTAGGGTGATCTCATTCTTATGAACATATATGTGTGTTGTACATACATATGTATATGTATATGTATGTTATATATATACATACATACATACATATATATATATACATGTATATATTTATATATATATATGTATGTATGTATATGTCTGTATATGCATCTACATACACATATAGATATACATACATATACATACATATATATACATACATATATACATACATATATATATATATGCATGTATATATAATATGTATATGTATACATATATATATATGTGTGTGTGTGTGTGTGTGTGTGTGTATGTATGTATTTATATATATATAAATGTATGTATATATATATATATATACAACTAAAATAAGAAAATGTTTTGGATAACTAAAAATGCATATAGATACATATATGCAACTAAATATACACAAAAAAACATATACACATAAAAAATACTCTCAGTAATTGTGGTTAATAGAGACTATATTTTATAACATGTATTTTACTTGTTTTTTGTCTTATTTCACTTAGCAACAAAATCGAGAAACATACATAATGAGTATCATATATATACATGAAAAAAATAAATGAAATAATAATAAAATATAACATGAATAAAATGAACAATAAAAAAACAACACATGATATCTACTAGATCATTGCCAAAGTAAAGTCTTCAAAGACTTTACCTAAAATGTTTGATTACAATTCAAGGTGCTCTAGAAAATTCCCACCACTCTTCACATGCTTTCCAAAACAAAAATATGTAATTGAGGAAGTAACAAACATACATCAACAATGTCCTAACATCAATGTATGTACAAATGTCAATTATTAGAGAAGAAAAACAACGCAATGATATATTGGTTAAAGTACAAACTATTACATTATACAAATCTAAGTACTAGCCATATGAGGAAAACATCCCAAATTGTGTAGTGTGTTGAAAAACATGTTCATTTAAGTGTCCTCCATTGATATTGTCATATCACCTCTCAACACTCTTACATGCCTGCAAAAAATTATACAATCAAGGTAGTAATGAACAAACATCAAAATGTCCTAACAATAATGTATGTACAACAACAAATTTGTATACAAGTAGAAAAACATAATATTTGCATATGGTAAAAATTGGATAGAATTAAGACAGTAGTCCATAGAACATAGTAATATAATTTCCATTCATGATGAATTATATAATGTTTTCAAGAAGAAGAAGACCATAAAATAATAATTTCACACACACATATATTGTTGCATACCATATATATGTCTATATATTTATATATATAGACATATATATATTTATTTATTTATGTGTCTATATAGAAATATATAGATATATATATATATATATGATATGCAACAATATATATGTGTGTATGTGTTTGTGTGTGTGTGCAATCATTATTTTACGATTAGATACACATATATGTATATATATGTGAATCACATTATATAGCGTAATATATACAAGTTATAACTAAAAGGAACTTTAATAATAGATTGCACAATATATAAAAGTTATAGCTAAAAAAAATGAATAACTTATTGCATAATATATACAACTTAAAAATCAAATTGTAATATGTCTTGAAATAGAAATCTCACCGCTCACTTATTAATGTATTAAATTCACTATTTTAATGTTCAAATTTTAATAGTGTGTAGTTAAATGTTTCAAATGTCATCTCAACAACCTGTGTTGACCATAACCAAACTCCTCATAAAATCCATCATACATGTTACCAAGTACCTATTACTAGATTATCCCACAATGATTTTACCATTTTCAACAATTATCATCATGCAAGTAGATATAGAATGTAGCAATATTCAGTTAGAAATCCAAAATATAGTAATATATACATAGTTGGATGAATATAAGAAATGAAAATGTATGTTATTGTGTTCTATGTGCAATAGAAACTGGAAAAATATTAACATGGTCTATAGAAAATGTATCCTACTATGTTCATTAGTAAAGCAAAATGGGAGAAAATCAAACACAATTCGATGAATATAAAAAATGAAGATGTATGCTATTGTGTTTAGTTGGAAATCAAAAATATAGAGGTACATACACATTTTCATGAATATATATATATATATAGAAAATATCTACCAGAAGGGGTAGATCCCTATATTGATAATGAGAAAAGATTGCATCAAACTTAACAATTGTTAATCCAAGGTACCCAATACATGAGGGTGAAAATCCCCTGCCCCATTTCCATAGCTCTTATGATTTGAATAGGTGACATTAGATCTCCATTCTTAGTTACACAATCCAAAAAAAATCCCATGTCCTTCATGTCCATCCCTTTCCTAAATAAATGCAATGCCTTTGCAGTTTTTGACTTCTTATTTTGTGCCACATGAGTATCAAAGAGGCTAGCAATGAGGACATCCATAGGAGGAATCAGGATAATTGAGATCACATCCCGTGCACATTGCATGAGTGGGAGGGGATATATATTCTCAATGGTGAATTGTGTTTTCCTTCGCCAACCTGTTGTGTCCACTAGGATCAAGATGAATGTTCTATATATGTTTTTTTCATGAACATGACCATTTTCCTAGCATCCTTTTGTTGATTGTTTTTCTTATTTCCCTAACCAATCCATCGTTCACTCAGAAGAGCCATCTAATAAAAATCTCTGTAGATTCTCTCTTGCATTCATAATAGATAGTAAAATAGTCACCTTCAATCATCTTTTGCAATTTCATTACTCACGCCTTCAATTTTTGGTTCTTCAAGCCATCCATTTCCCAAGAGAATCACCATATTCGATCAATCTTGGTATTGTTTAGATGTTAGGATTAAGGTGTAATCCACCATATAAATCTTATGTCATGGTTCCAACATCATTATAAAGTGTCTCTAGGCACTTAAAGTGTATTGGGAAAATATTATGTAATATTAATTCTCACCATGTTGTTTGTAATATACTCATAAAGGGTGATGGGTCCACTAGCAGCAGTAAAGGTGGGTTGTGGACATAAATATTTAATATTATTTTCTCTGCATGTGGACTCCTAGAATTGGATAATAAAAGAATGATAAATAAGTGACTATTGGGACTCTCCAAGTGGGTGCTTGGAAAGAGGCAACATGTGTCACTTAGTTTTACATCATTTATTGAATTTAATGTAATGTTTATCTCTCATGTTTGGGAACCCAAGTAGGAGGGAAAGTATTGGAGCCAAATTCGGTGTCCTTTCGTATTCTAAGGAGGCGATCCAAAGAGTGGGGATGTTTGGAATGAAGGGTCATCTTTGGGTGCCATGTTTGGTGCATTAGATTCCTTCACAAGTGTACAAATTCAACTTCTTGGATGTAGAATTACGGAGGAACGGTTGAATGTAGTGTTACTTTGAAGGAATAAGAATAGTTGGAGGCATAAGGAGGTTGTTCATAGGTGCACAATTTATGCCATGTTGGAGGCAAAGAGGAGAATGGAAGTGGTTGTATTGTAATCTCATTTATTTGATGATAATACATACTTGGCCTACCTTCTTGGTGGAGTTTTTTCTCACAAGGTTTTCTCCATGTAAATCCTGTGTTATGTGATGATCTTTTGTTTCTGATTTGTGCCTCATTGTTTCTATCTTATGGTGATGATATTCTTTATTTGTTTTTATTATAATTTCACATAAGGTAGTGTTTATAAGCATGATATGTTAGCTATTTTTTGGCATAATAAAGAATATGGATCTAATCACGGTAATTCCATATTAAGGCGACTTAATTTTCATATTTATATGTAAGTTTCATATTTTCATGTTGTTGTAGTCCAAACCTTGTATCTCATCCTTTGAAGTCATATTTTGGATAAAGCATGAATTTATCAACAATCGGTATTGAACCTATTTATTTCTTGTCATTAGATACGTGAGGAAATACATGATGAAAATGCATGTTGATGTGCCCAATTAAAAAGCTGAATGCAAGTAATATAAACATAACATATTTAGAATTATGAAAACTTGAGTTTAGAAATTATGTTGATAAGGCATTCAAATAAGGGTTTACCAACCTAAAAATGTGTGGATAGTTGAGGAATGTGCAGAGGAGGCCAATCGATGATCTGTAGTATTTATAGGAAATTAAGTGAGATTGGTGTTGACTAATTTCCATCTTATAAAATCATTCAAATATGATAAATGAATGCATTGATTTTGGTTGTTGAGTTTCAAATTTGAATATGTTTGGGGATGATTTGATCATTTGAATTTGTATTTTTCATTTATGTATGATTTCTATGTTGAAATGACTCAATTATGCATTATATTTTCTTTAATGTTTATTAGGGGAGCCTTACACCATTTACTATTTATGCAACTACATATAGTAAATGGATTTAATACATGTATATGTGAAAGGAAGTGAGAGATTGTGCATTTTACAACCCATAAAGTTGATATGAGCTTCTCATTTGAAAACCCATAAAATTATAGGGGTTGCAGATTATAGAAGCAATGTTAATTATATGTTCAAATATATGTATGGAGCTCTCTTATTTGGGGAGTATAAAAAACTAAAAATTTAAGCTTATGGTGTTCAATTGGCAATCAAAAGTGCATAAATACATATAGTGTCATGAACATAAACAAAGGTTTTTACATGAAGCATGTAAAATAAGATAACCTTAGATTTAGAATTATTGATAAAATTGGAAACCCGCTGAGAAAACATGAACACACATAAATTAAAAAACAAACTATCAACACACACACACAAAAACACATAGATATATAATAAAAATGTTATGTGTTGTGTGTAGTTGGCAAAGTGTCACAACCCTACTTTTGAATGTGTAAATGACTTGTCACTATTGTTGGAAAACGTATTATTTAGATCATTTATTAATCTTTAGTATTTGTGTAAATAAAGAAAAAAAAAATGGGGTTAAAGGAATTAATGGCATCGATTGAGGGCGAAGTTAGCAATGATTTTTCTTTATTGTTTTTGAAGCAATCAACTAGAAATTATTTCCTTAATAGGTCAACTATGAATTATTATTTATGAAGGAATTAGGAATTAAATTATTTGATTTCCACCTTCTACTTATAAAATAACCATTTGAGATACCGAAGTATTAATGACAACAAGTTATTGTCATTATAACCCTTGTGTTCAAATTCGGTCATCTCTTTATTAGATTATTAACATGAATTATTATTGTTACATTGTCATGATGTGATATGCCTTATATTGAATAAATATAATATTACTCCTCATTTTTTTGTAATTAGCTGGGAATTTATTGCATTAACAATAAATCAATTAAATTGAAGGTGATCAATCGACATTGAATATTTTAGTCTAAATCAATAATGAGTTATTAAATAATCGTCATACTAATTCAATTTGAGAGAACATTCTTTACAAATAATTTAAAAAGGGAGGAAGTCGAGGATAGACATGAATTAAATGCCTCTTGTAACCGACGTCAACATCTTGCAAGGCGAGGTAGGCAATTTCTTGGGAATCGAATTGCAAGGTATTAATGGATGGTCTACTCAGAAAGAAAAGGCAGAGAGGATCAGCCACTCCCTTCTCATTCGAAGTTGATTGAGGCTATGGGGATGCATTTATGGTGCAATATTGGTAGGTGTTCAATATGCAAGAAAAACTTTGAAATACATTGCTGATACGGCTCGTGGTGGAGTTTTGGTATCCCACAGTGTTCTTGCTTATTGCATAAAGGAGGCTCCTCTTTCCATAAGTGGTCAACTATTCCCTGTCGTTGTGGTGAGATTTCAAACTAGTTGTTAGAATAATAAATTAATGGCTATCCATGTCATCTCCAAGCAGACCATGCGCCACATTCAGCCGACTTTTACCACCCCACCACATCCATGCTATTCATGTGATGTTCTATTTCACCTGTCCAAAATAAATGGTGCATCCAACTTCTTGCTATAGTTTATATTTTATTTATTGCAAATTCATCTATAAATGAAATTCTCTAGCCTGTGTTTGGGGGCGCTCCAAATCTTGCTCTGTTTTGCACCTCTCATTCTGTGTTTTGTTGTGTGTAATGGAGACCTTGGAGAGAGGCGTTCGAAAGGAAAGCTGAGAAAGTTTACAATGAAGGATTGATTTAGAGGAGAAGGGGGTTGCTGTGATGTGATTCACCCATTCCAAGTTTAAGTTGTAGCCATGGAGTCGTGCACGTAGGCAGACCGAGACAGGCATGCGTGGAGATAAAGGGTGCCCTGTGCAAGGAGAAGATATTTCCAGGTTTATTTCTTTCCTACCAGTCATTCGTTATTATGAATCATTTGTCTTTCCATAGAAATGATGGTGAGAGATTGACCAGTAATTTTGAATAAATCCCACCTTACAGGACAGTTATATTATGTTTACGTTCCTGGCAATCTAAAATAAGTGCAGCAAAGTAAAATTTAAGTTAATAAATTTGGAAGCCATTTAGTAAACTTGAAATATGATTCAAGAGGTGATAGTATAGTAGGACCAGCTGGGAAAAGTTGTGGGTCTGGCATTACACCCACCAGCTGCATTTTCTTAAGTGTTTCGAAGGTCATCCCTGGCCTTACACTCTCCAGATGCATTTTCTTTAGAGTTGCAAGCCTTTCAAATAAATCCATTTTCTGCATATCCAGCAATTATCTCACTCCATGAGTCCACAGTTTCTTCGAGGCATTATGCCAATAGTTCACTCGCCTTGTCTGTCTTTCCACATTTTATATGTATGTTTACCAGAACATTCCAATGATAATATCTATCAAAAAAAAATAATCTGCCTTCCATTAGTCTTTGATGGATGTACATACCCTGCTCCAAAGCTCTCATTTTATTAGAGGTAGGGAGGACATTGGAAAATGTTGCAGAATTTGGCTTTACATCTGCCTTATTAGCAGCCAACTACTTGCATCATTCTGTTGTTTTTTTTAGTATAAAAAAAAGAATACAATCGAGAATTCAAGTTTTCCAGGTTAATAAAATAAAGGAAATTTATAATATGGATTCACTTCCTTTCAATCTAATTAGGAATTTATTTCGGTAACACAAAATTAGGGCCCTATACTAGAGTTTGTAATAGGGCTTAAGTTCATTTCATGTTTATTGAAATTCAATGACAATGAGCTATATTTGTTAGATCAAATAGTGTATCATGAGCACCGTCTCATTTCTTGAAAGTTTATTTTAAATCCCTCTTCAATAATCCATTTTGTGCATATCTTGCAATTAATTGCATTCCATGAGGCTAACGCTGGTGGAATATATACAATGTTAAAAAGTTGAGGTGAAGTTCAAAAGCATGGATAGAATCTTTAAAATAATTTTGTGTTTTTGTCTTGACCATGGGTGTGTTTCACGACATCCTAGATGGAAGGAACGAAATATTTGGGTGACTCTATAGACCTCCAACCATAGTCCTTCATACTTGTCTCGCTGGTTTTTTTTTTTTCTCTGAGGCATTCTATCAAACATTTCACGTTCCTTGTGTATGCTTCACCAATTCAGTGATCCTGCAAACCCAAATTGCTTTCTTCTCAATCAATAAGAATCTTTTCAATTCAGTTTGAGCACACACAGCTTAGCATATAATCCTACTGTATATGATTACATTACTTTGAATCCTAATAAAGTATAATGGGGGCCTTGATTGTCGTTAACTTTCTTCACTATTTAGTTGAATCCTTGATGTATGTGAAGGTGTTGCCTCAGCATGGTGTCTCTAAATCTAGATGAAGGATCGGTATTAAATTGCTTCTATTTTAAGAATACTTGGAGTACAAATTTATTTTAGAATAGTCTGAAATCATATTACATTAACTCTAGTATTTTGGCTGTAGCCATAAGAGGACCAACACAAGTTTCAATTAACTCTGCTATTTATTTTGGGCTAATAATGATAGGGCTCAGGCATCACATTTCAGTTTCTGCAATAGAATTACCTTGCATTAATGTGTGTAACTTAGCGTCCCTGTTAATATTACCCGCCGCATTCCATCTCTCCCATTGCAGCTACCTTTCACTATTTCATGTTGAATGAGTACATGGATAAAGAGATTGGGAGTTCGTTTAGGATTAGATGTTAAGTGAGTGCCTAGAATTAAGGCAAGATAAAACTTAAAACGATTTCCTCCTAGATCCAATTTAATATGGATTTGAAAAAAAAAAGGGGATTTCTTTTGTCAAACCAGTTTTGAATGGATGTACACGTACTTAAGGGAATCAAGGGCATAGTAATATAGTAAATATGACATGGGATAAGAAAATTAGAGATCAAATAAGTTCTTATGTTCTTTTTTTTCTATGTATGCTTAAAAGTCAAGTGTAGTATGCTCTACGTGTCACTACATTCTCTAACTTATAAAAAAACTATAAATTTAAAAAAGAAACCCACTTTCTTAAAGATAGAAAAGTTCATTTATTAGTTTAAATAAAAGTATGTTCTTTTAGAATTTTAAATAATTATTGTATCTAATTTAATATGGAAGGTAGGGTTCATAATGTTAATTTGTGCTATTTTTACATAGATGGAAATTAAAAATCTTAAAAGTAATAAAAATCTTAATTTGTATCTAATTAATGATGTTATAATATATTACTATAAAACAAAAGTAATAAATAAGTGTTAATTATATAAATAAATTATAAGGTAAGGGCATGAATGAATTTAATTAAATAAGTATTTTTCGGGGTTTTAAATTATTATTTTAATTCATTTTGTTTAAAGGAAATAAGTAAAATGAGAATTGTAGAATTTATTTGATTGTTTTAAAAAGAAAATAGTTGTGTCTTTGTTCAAGATGAAAAATTTGGGGCATGGCAATAGCCCTTGATTATTTATTTATTCATAGTATGACCCTCTTATTATCTGTCACAATCAAGGCTTGTAAACCTATCTGTTTATCTAGTTAAATTGTTATCATCATTTTTATTTGAAAAAAAAAGAAGGGCATTTTGGTCTAGAGTTTAGTCAACATATATTGGTGAATGGACAACACTTTCCATTATCATTGATATTTGATTTTCCATATCTATGTAATCAACATTAAATGCATGATTATTAATAAGTATTTAATTAACAAGTAGTAGAATTGTCTCTTTTTACATGAATATTATGAAGTAGATTGTCACTGAAAATAATTAATTAGACTAGGAATCATATAAGATCTATGAATAGGGTTTTAATATTAGACCTAATAAACCACTAGTATAAGCATGAGTACAATTACTGTGAAGGTTGATATCAACATGGAATAAGTTTTTTTTAGATTATATTACTAACACTTTGCAAGTATGAAGGAATAATTTTGAGACGGGATATCCAAGGAAAAAGGAGGCATATCCACCAAAAGTGAACAATATAAGAACCATGAGTGATTTATATCTATAATTATTATGCAAGGTGAATTGACATCTAACAAGGTACTCCTTAACCCATTAACTTCTTATATGATTATCGATGTATTTTTAGTATGTCATATATTTTTCTTCCTACTCTTGAATGCCAATTCTATACTCTTTCTTAGTTTGTTTTAATCAATAGACTGTAAGGAGTAGAAAATAAAAGCTTTTAGGTAATCATGAAAGCCCTTCCAAAGAAGTTTTCCTTTATCAATTTCTTGAAGTGCGTCTGCTTAATATTCCTTTAGATTTTGAATTCTCATCTCTGTTCACCTAAGTGGGTGGCTACCGATGTGGAACTGTCTAGGAAGTGAGAGCCTAGAAAGGGTTGCATACACACTAATTATAATTTTTTTTAGATATTGACTATCAACAATATACTAAGTATAATGGTAGTCCTTTACTTGCTCGGGGGTTTGGCTAGAGTCCATGTGGCTTCATGATGCCAATACGGTCGGGTGGTGAGCAAGACTTACTTGATGTTTTGCATATTTCTAAAATATTGGATAAATTGTTGAAATTTTTAGGAACATGTCATTTATTTGTAATATTGAAATTATCCTTATACATATTTTTATTTTATTTTTAACAAAAAAATTGTTAGTGGAAATTTTGGAAGTTTAAATATGATGTGGTTGTTACACAAAGAAAATGAGAGAAAGATATACAAATTTGGATGATTATAAAAAAGGAAAATGTTTTCATAAACTTTTCATAAAATACCAAAAGGTATTTAAAACATGCAATTGTTAACACCATTTAAAATAAAACATCACATTGTTAGAGAAATCAAAATTATTTATTCATTAAAAATCATCAATACAAGCATTTCATTGCTCTAAATCATTTTTATAACTTTGTACTACTATTGCTCAGAGTGACATTAATGCCAAACATTTATGCATACCAATCTGGGTAAGTAAGGAAATAAAAATAGAAAAAAAATTGTTCAAACCTTTACTATATTCAAATATATCCTAGTTCATACAAGTGAAACACCACTAAGAATTTTGCACAAATAACTATTACAAGGAGGAAAGAAGTACTAGAAACTTCTAGAATACTTGCATAAATAACATATCCATCAAAAAGATAGACTATTTTCAATAGAAATAAAACTTTAACTCCTTCAAATACCCATGGATATGGAAGATTATATGCTTAACAAGTGTCTTTACAATTTACATGTGTGAAAAATGAAAATAATATCATGTATAAGGGACATGAATGATAACAGTTTAAAACTAGAAAAAGAAAAAGGTATGTTGTGTTCACTTCAGTTGTAAGAGAAAGGTCAAAAATATGTAATGCCCACCACAAAACCCTAGAGAATGTTACACACAAATGTAAGAGAACAATTTTTTATTTTATTTTTAAGAAAAACAATGAAATCCTCTATTTCTGGTAAATTCCAGAACATAAATTTTTAACAAAAAAAAAAAATCAGCTTACAATATTTATAGAATTAAAATATATGGACCGTATATGTATATATATATTAACAGAATATATATATATACCAAAAAATTTCCATTTTATAGTCAAATTGGACAAATTATCTACAAAAAAAGCTACAGCAAAATAATTTTCAAGCATAATTTCATGATTTCAATTTCTGGAAATTTTCAAATCCAAATAGAGGTTTTTTTAATTTATTTTGTTCCTCTTTCAATTCTTCTATTGTAAGAGTTTGTTTCCCTACAAGAATCTAAATTTTTCCATAATTTTCAACAAAGGTTTTCAAATTTGTTTACAAACAAGTTTTCAAAACTTCACAGCAAACATTAAAACCTCTTTTCAATAAAAATCAAAGCTTCTAAAAAAATAGCAATTAAAGGAACCTATTTTTGAAGCTTGAAGAAGATGAGATCTGGAGTTGAGCTTCCCTACAAATTCCAATTTTCCATAATTCCTTCCAAAATCTTCACTTTCAAATCCAAGAATATATGAAAAACAAGAAAACCTTCATTTATTTTAACAACAAATTCTCCAAAAAAATAAAATATCTCCCATAAATTTTCCCCAAATTTCTCAAAATATCCCTCAACCACCATAGTTATTTCCCCCTTATGCATTTTAAGATTTTTTTTTTTTAAATTTAAAACCAAAATTTCATTTCAAATAGAATTTAAAACTTTTAATTCTATGCATTTTTCAAAATAGCATTAATTATTTAATATATTTACTCCACAAGATAAGTTTAATTAATCAATTTATTTACTCAACAAAATAAATTTAATTAATTAGTTTATTGACTTAATAAAATAAATTTTAGCACTAGAATTAGATTACTTTACCACATAAATTAAATAACAATTCTAATCTAAATACATAAATTAACATTACCACCACTTAAATATTAATTCCCACATATAATTTCCACCGATATAATAAATTATCAAAACATCAAAAACGACATGACCCAACAACATACCAAACACAAACGGACGACACACTATGACAGGGTTGTGGTTTGACAAGGGAAGCCATTACTATCTCCCAATCAACAATACTGTTGGATTATGGACGCGCTCAAACTTATGAAACCAGGTGGAGATGATGTCCTATACCTACAATCCTGTAATCAAAATGAATGTCGTACATGGATAAAACATAATAGTTACACCGTGAAGAGAAATCATGGAATCACAAGGCGCTCACATGCGAGTGATGTAATCTTGTCCCTTCACCTATACAATCACATCAAGACTGACAAAATAAAAGCATCATTAATCAATAGATGAGCATATATCAATATCAACAACTATGCTAATAAAAAACATAACATTCGCATAGGCATCATGACATCAAAATATAACATCCACATCACTTTGAAACTAGCAATCGTAAAACCATAACAAGGTAACTAAGTCTGTCAGAATAATCACATTGTCTAACAACATAGCAAACCGGAGGGGTGCTACATTCTCCCCCCCAAGGATCAGGCTTACTCCTGGAAGCCTACAAACAAATAGGGATAGAGCTCCCTCATCCTGGTCGCATCCTCCCAAGTAGCCAATGTATCATCTCTAGGATCCCACTGGACCCTGACCTACTCTATATCTCGACCCCTAAGAGCGAGTCTCCTGTGTTGTATGACGGCCACGGGCTCCAAAGCCAACTTCCTGTCCTCTACCTATAAAGCATTCCAATCAAGGATGTGAGATATGTCTGGATGATAAGGTCTGAGAACTGAAACATAAAACACGTCGTGAATACACGAGAGACTAGGTGGTAAAGCAAGTCAATAAGCAACTGGACCAATCTTCTGAAGAATCTCAAATTGCCTAAAAAAGTGAGGTGCGAGCTTATACCCCTTTCCATATTGGATTGGACTCTTTCGTGGATGCACTTAGAAAAAGACACAGTCACCTACTGCAAACGGATGATCCACCTGATGTGCATCTACATACTTCTTATGCCTATCCTGCGCAACAACCAAATGTTCCCTAATCCAAATCACCTATTGCTCCATATCTTGAAGCATATCCAGACCCAAAAGAACTCTGTCCTCTAACAAATCCCAACTCAAAGGAGTCCAACATGGATGCCCATACAATGCCTGGAAAGGAGGCATACCAATCAAACTCTAATAGTTGTTGTTATAAGCAAACTCCATTAAATGGAGATAGTCCTCCCATCGTGTCTGTTGGTCCATCACATACATGCATAAAATATCCTCAAGGATCTGATTGACCCTCTCAGTCTGTCCATCTATCTTAGGATGATACATTCAACTAAAGTTCAACTATGTCCCCATAGCATGCTGTAATGACGTCCAGAGAGCTGAGGTGAACACATGATCCCTGTCAGAAATGATCTGATGAGGAATACTGTGCAACCTCAGAATATCTCCCATGAACACTCTAGCAACCGAAGAAGCATTATAGGATGAATGAATAGGTGAGAAGTGTGCTACCTTTGTCAACCTATCCACTGTCACCATAATAGCATCGTGTCATTGCGAAGAGTTGGGTAAACCAACAATGAAATCCAATGAGATTATATCCCATTTCCACTCTGGCACCAAATGTGGCTATAGAAGCCCTTCTAGATGTTGGTGTTTGACCTTCACTCACTGACACTCCAAACACCTCGACACAAAATTGATGATATCCTGCTTCATACCTGCCCAAAAATAAAGTTGTTGCAAATCAGCATGCATCTTCTTCACTCCTGGATGAGCTGAATAAGGTGCCCAATGTGCCTCTATCAAAACCAAGGTATGAAGATCTCCAGATAATGGAACATAAATGTGTCTCATGTGCCTCAACAATCCATCTGAATCTAGAGAATAATCTGAGAATCTACCTTCCAGAACCCTGCCTGACTCTATCTTTGATCTCACCTCCTGGTACCGACTGTCTACAGGAAGTGCAGAAAGAATCTAACTCCTCAAATCCACACCAAGAGTCAACTCAGTCATCTGATGTCTCCACCTACTGAGAGCGTCGAAAACTACATTCTCCTTCCCCTGGATGAACTTCACCTCGAAGTCATACTCACAGAGGAATTCCATCCATCGCCTTTGCCTAGCATTAAGATTAGGTTGTGTGAAGATGAATTGTAGACTCTGATGGTCACTGTGTAACTAAAATCTATGCCCCAATAGGAAATTTCTTCATCTCGTCAAGGCGTGCACTACTGCTGCAAACTCAAGATCGTGTGTAGGGTAATTCAATTCATGATCCTTGATTTTGTGCGATTCATACGCAATCACTCGACCATCTTGCATCAAGACTACTCCTAATCCCTCCAAAGATGTGTCAATATAGACAATCAAATCTCCAGTAGGATCAAGTATTGCAAGAATTGGTGCACTAGTCAACTTCTCCTTCAACATCTGAAATGCTGACTCACACTTTTCTAACCAAACAAACTTCTTCCCTTTCCTCTAAAGAGAAGTGATAGGATGAGCTATCCTCGAGAAGCCCTCAACAAAATGCATGTAATACCATGCTAAACCTATGAAACTATGTATCTCTACCACATTAGTGGGCATGGGCCAATCACTAATCGCTTGGATCTTCCTAGGATCTACTGCAACACCCTATCATGTAACCACATGCCTAAGGTACTTGACCTCATACTGAAAGAACTCACATTTGGACAAGTTAGCATACAACTAATTATCTCTCAAACACTACAATACCTGCCTCAAATGTTCCTCATGTTCCTCTACTGTCCTAAAATAGATCAATATATCATCAAGGAATACTAGTACAAATCTATCCAGATATGTGCGAAAGACTTTGTTCATCAAGCTCATGAACACAGATGGTGCATTTGTCAACCCAAACAGTACCACAGTAAACTCATAATGACCGTAACGTGTGTGAAACATCATCTTATGGATATCGGCACCAAATATGCGTAGTTGATGATACCCTGACTTAAGATCAATCTTTGAAAAGACCATTGCACCCTTGATCTAATCAAACAAGTCATCAGTCCTAGGTAAGGGATATTGGTTCCTGATTGTCACTTTGTTCAACTGATGGTAGTCTATGCACAAACGAAGATAACCATCTTTCTTCACAAAAATTACTGGTGCTCCCCAAGGTGAAACACTAGGGTGGATGAAACCCTTCGCTAACAACTCCTCTAGCTGCAAGCAGAGCTCCTTAATCTCCTGTGTAGTCATGCGATATGGAGCTTGTGAAATAGGATCAGAACCAAGTAACAGATCAATCCTAAAATCAGTGTCACACTAAGGTGGCATCCCTGGAATATCATCAGGAAAAGCATCTACATACTCCTAAAGTATGGGGTGGCTATCAAGAGTAACCTTTTCCTCACTATCACCCAACTCCAAGTCATCTACTGTTACTGCAAATAATTGACATCTCTGATGTACACATATCTTCAGCTGCATAGCCGAGATCATCCTCAAGGATATGGGTCTCTGAACTCCCACAATCTCTACCTCACTACCAAATGCATCAATGCATCGAATTGACTTGCATCGATAATCTATAACAGCCTTGTGAGCCTCAAGCCAATCCATCCCTAAGACAATGTCATATGACCCCAATGGTATAATGCGAAGGTCTAATGTAGTGTGAAAGGATCCAATATCCAATCTACAATTAGGTACTAGGGATTGAATTGTGACTTTAGCACTAGAGGCCAATTCGACTTGCCACTTAACGTCTTGCTTTATTGCCCTCAATCTACATCACGCCATGACAAATGAAGAAATAAAAAAATCTAATTCTCCAGAATCAAATAAAACTATTACCCTATAACATACCATATGTCTCTACTATTGTGCTCTGATGATCAGCCTGGCGGTTATCAACTGCAGCAAATACTTAATGCCCTATGCCTGCATCACCAACTGTTAGCTATAATGCCACTGGCCTCTGAGTGTACCCTGATGTGCCCCTATTAGGACACTGTCATGCTATGTGACCCTATTGGCCACTTGCAAAACAACCAGTACCTCTGCCATAACTTCTACCTCCAGAAGGTGTGCTCGAATACTGAACACTACCCCTATAGGTAGACAGTGAACTCTATGTCGGCTACTCAAAATAATTGTGTTTATTACGCCTCCAATTCCTGCCACCGCCTGACTGATACCTGTCACCCTGACTCTATTGGAAACCCTTCTGTTTCCCATGTGAACTCTGATACTGTCCACTCTGAGTAGGTACCTATTGTGTCCTAGGTGGTCCAACTCCCTGAGTCTGGCCACTACATGCACTAGGTCCTGCAGTTGAAGAATTTCCTATCTGCACTCCAGTGTGACCACCCAAATCCATCGCCTAGTTCTCCTCCACCAATTTGGCCTTCACCACCGCTAACTCCATAGTCTTGGGTTCGAAAAACCACACACCACCACTAATCTAAGCATTTAAGCCCCTGATGAAATTTTGAACCAACATGCCCTCATCATCATCGATGCCCGCAAACTACTTGAGCTTGTAAAAATGATGCTCATACTGCTCTATGAACATGGCCATCTATCGTAAGGCATGGAACTCATCTCCATGACGCTGATGCCAATGATCAAAAAGGAATCTGGCCTTGAACCTCTCTAGGAACAAATCTCAAGATACAGTATTGATATCTATATGGAGCTTCTGCTTCTCCATCCTCTGCTTCTCCATCCTCCACTAGGTAGATTCAAAATCCTTCAAGTGCATGATTGTACACCTAGCTTTGGTGTTTCTACCATAATGGTGCATAGAAAAACACCTATTCAGGTCAATCAACCATGTCTCAGCCTCTAATCCACTGCCCAAACCATCAAATGTGGGTGGACGAGCTCTAAGAAGGTCTCTCATATGAGTAGCCATGACTACCTCAGACTGAGATGGAACCTCTCTCTCACCTATAACATCATGATCTCTATCCTGCCTAGGACCCATATGAGCTAGAGTCTCCTCTATAAAATGATGCAACTAAGTGTCCCTGATCCCTAGTGGATCCTAATGTTGATTACCAACCTCTGGTACGTATTGAGAAGCCTTCTTCTCCTCATGATCTAAGTCATGGGGAACAATAGGGGGTGTATTCTGCTGAATACCTTCACAACCGCCTACACGGCCATGACCTCTACCACGGCCTCGCCTAGGTGGCATGATCTTGTACAGATACACACCAAGACATAAGACAAGGTACTCAAACTTAAATCCTAAGCAATTAATAACTTAATGGGTTCCACATTATCCCAGAGCATCCAATGTTTAAACTTGGGCTATGATACCTTTTGTAATGCCTGCTACGAAACCCTAGAGAATGTTACACACAAACGGAAGTGAACAATTTTTTATTTTTTTTGTGTAATTAAACAAGTAAAGTAAACTACACTTACACAAACATTCTCTAAGGTACGTGACAATGCTATTTACAATCCCCATTACTAACAAAAGTTACTAAACATAACATAAGATTATTACTCAAGAATTAAAGATCATACATCTATTAACAATAAAATGCATCACATAAAATATAAAGTACAAAATGATCCATTCATACATTATATCCATTCAATATTACAATTACAACTCTCATTTCCAAATGAGATAGTTTATACAAAAATGTTACAATTACAAATTACAAAGATTCTCCTCGAATACAATTGAGGAGTGATACAATTACAAATTATAAAGTATCCAACAGACACAAGTGAGAACATGAAAGAATTACAAATTCACTAGTACACACGAGCTTTCCAATCATGAAGTACTCGTCATCACGAACAAGAATTGGGGACCCAACGGTGTGAGGTGCACGTTCCACCCAACCATGTGGTACCCAAAGGACCAACCCCTATGCTAGGAGATAGTAAAAGAGCTTCATAAGAAAAACCTACAACCTCTAGACATAGGAAAAAACAATATTAAACTACTCAAGTACGAACTTACAAAATGGTAACAATGCTTCTAGATAACAATGATCAACTGCACAAAACAATAAACTGACTCACGGTTGTCATAGGAGGAGTGTCATCACAAAGTTGCATGGGTTACCCTAGTGAATCTTCCTAGGCTCCGACCCCCATCTTGGGTTACCCTGGTGACCTCTTACGAAACCCAGCCCCACATGCAATCCAATACGGAATTGATTATCTTTCCAAGAAACAAGATATCGACCATGCCATTCCAGGCCTTCTCTTCTCATCCCAAGTCTTTACTAGCCCTTGAGTCCATGAGCGAGGAATTAACAAAAGTTAAGTGATTAAACCACCCTTTTCCCCTAACATATTTATTTAATTTTCACTTATTAAACTAACTCTGCATGAGTTACCCTGACACCACTTTGTGTGTTGGCCCTCATGAAAAGCCACTCCCCTACTAACAACCTAAGGGATCAATTCCACTAACATAGGGTAAACCAGGTGCACATAACCAATTACAAAAAATAACTTAATAACAAAGTACAACACAACCTATTCGTAGAATCAGGTAACCATACTTGATAAAATACCATGTGCACTACACAAGTTATTTCAAAGCTAAACCAACATAGGTTACAATCCCCATCCAAAGAAAACACATCTGGAAGTCTAACATAAATGAATAACTCAAATTGCCTAGCAATGAGAATGAGAGAGATAACATAACACAAAGACAATTTAGGCAAATTAATAACCTATTTTAGGATTTCCTAAATCCAAGCAAAGCAATGACATATTGCATGTAATCAGTTAAAATAATTAACATTATTTGAAATAAGAAGCTTAAACTAATTGTTTTCTTCCAACTTCCTCAATTACAACAAATGTTAACAATTTTTTTTTCTAATAACATTATTCTCTTATAAAACCGACTTTGCATCTATAATAAAATCATTTTAGAAAACTATATTTAAATATAAATTAATCATATATCTCTATCCTACCTAGGACCCATACGAGCTAGAGTCTCCTCTAGAAAATGACGCAACTGAGCGTCCCCGATCCTTGGTGGATCCTGATGCTAATTACCGACCTCTGGTACATATTGAGAATCCTACTGCTCCTCATGATCTAAGTCATGGGGAACAATAGGGGGTGTATTTTGCTAAATACCTTCGCAACTACCTACATGGCCATGACCTCTACCACAACCTCGCCTAGGTGGCATGATCCTGTACAAATATACACCATGACATAAGACAAGGTACTCAAACTTAAATCCTAAGAAACTAACAACTTAATGGGTTCCACATTATCCCAAAGCATCCAATGTTTAAACTTGGGCTCTAATACCATGTGTAATTCCTGCCATGAAACCCTAGAGAATGTTACACACAAACGGAAGTGAACAATTTTCTTTTTTTTTAAGAAAAACAATAAAATCCTCTGTTTCTGGTAAATTCCAGAATAGAAATTTTAATAGAATTTTTTTCCAGCTTACAATATTTATACAATTAAAATATATGGGTATATGTATATATATATTAACAAAATATATATATATATATATATATATATATATATATACCTAAAAAAATCCATTTTATAGTCAAATTGGACAAATTATCTACAGAAAAAGCTAAAGCAAAATCATTTTCAAGCACAATTTCATGATTTCAATTTCTAGAAATTTCCAAATCCAAACAGAGTTTTTTCTAATTTCTTGTGTTCCTCTTTCAATTCTTCTGTTGTAAGAGTTTGTTTCCCTACAAGAATCTAAATTTTTCCATAATTTTCAACAAAGGTTTACAAATTTGTTCACAAACAAGTTTTCAAAACTTCACAACAAACATTAAAACCTCTTTTCAAAAAAAATCAAAGCTTCTAAAAAGAATAGCAAAATTAAAGGAACCTATTTTTGAAGCTTGAAGAAGATGAGATCTGGAGTTGAGCTTCGCTGCAAATTCTAATTTTCCATAATTCCTTCCAAAATCTTCACTTTCAAATCCAAGAATGTATGAAAAACAAGAAAACCTTCATTTCTTTTAACAACAAATTCTCCAAAACAATAAAATATAAATTTTCCCCAAATTTAGTCAAATTTCTCAAAATATCCCTCAACCACCATAGTTATTTCCCCCCTTATGTATTTTTAAGATTTTTAAAAAAAAAAAAAAAAATTAAAACCAAAATTTCATTTCAAATAGAATTTAAAACTTTTAATTCTATGCACTTTTCAAAACAACATTAATTATTTAATATATTTACTCCACAAGATAAGTTTAATTAATCAATTTATTTACTCAACAAAATAAATTTAATTAATTAGTTTATTGACTTAATAAAATAAATTTTAGCACTAGAATTAGATTACTTTACCACATAAATTAAATAACAATTCTAATCTAAATACATAAATTAACATTACCACCACTTAAATATTAATTCCCACATATAATTTCCACCGATATAATAAATTATCAAAACATAAAAAATGACATGACCCAACAACATACTAGACACAAACTGATGACACAATATGACAGGGTTGTGGTTTGACAAGGGAACCTGTTACTGTCTCCCAATCAACAATACCGTTGGATTATGGACACACCCAAACTTATGAAACCAGGTGGAGAAGATGTCCTATACCTGCAATCCTGTAATCAAAACCAATGTCGTACATGGATAAAACATAATAGTCACACTGTGAAGAGAAATTGCGGAATCATAGGGCACTTGCATGCTAGTGATGTAATCATGTCCCTTCACCTATATAGTCACATCAAGACTGACGAAATAAAAGCATCATTAATCAACAGATAAGCATATATCAATATCCACAACTATGCTAATCAAAAACATAACATTCGCATAGGCATCATCACATCAAAATATAACATCCACATTGCTCTGAAACCAATGATCATAAAACCATAACAAGGTAACTGAGTCTATCAGAATAATCACATTGTCTAACAACATAGCAAACCGGAGGGGTGCTACAAAATATATGCACATTTTCATAAATATAAAAGGGGATTTGTGAATTAACCAAAAAGGTATAAACAAAGATAGTTTCCCTAATTTATAAAGGGGGGTTTTAAAAATTAACCTGTCAAAATAAAAAGATCTCACTTGATAACTTTCAAATAGATACTTCATGAACAATAACATGGGCTTTCAAAAATAGTCCCAAAATAATGAGGGTATCTTGAAACAACAGAGAGTATCTGGTCATCATATTGCATGATGGAGACAACAACCAACCAATGGCAATGCATGATGAGAATTAATGAAATCGGTCAAAATATCATGTGATATATATATATATATATATATATATATATATTAACATGATGAAAATGTATGCTAGTGTGTCCAATCCCAAAGCCGAACATGAGTAATATAAACATTGTTTTGGAGAGTATAAAATATTAAAAATTTAAGCTTATGATGTTTAGTTAGAACTCGAAAGTACATAGATGCATATAGTGTCATGAACATAAACAAGGGTTTTTACATGAATCATGTAAAATAAGATAACCTTAAATTCGAAATAGTTCTTAAAATTGGAAACCCACCAAGAAAACATGACCATACATAAATTAAAAAATAAACTATCAACACACACACAAACACATAGATATATAATGAAAATGTAATGTGTTGTGTGTAGTTGGAAAATCAAATGAGAGAAATATATACAAGATTGGATGATAATAAAAAAAGGAAGATGTTTTTATAAACTTTTCATAAAATTCCAAAAGGTATTTAAAACATGCATGCAATTGTTAACACCATTTAAAATAAAACATCACATTGTTAGATAAATCAAAATTATTTATTTATTAAAAATCATCAATATAGGAATTGCAATGCTCTGAGTCATTTTTGTAACTTTATATTACTATTTCTCAGAGCAAAAATAATGTCAAAAATTCATATATACCAATCGAAGTAAGTAAGAAAAGAAAAATAGAAAAATGGTTTAAAACTATTTTATATTAAAATATATCCTAGCTCATACAACCTACGAGAAACACCACTAAGAAATTTGCACGAATAATTGTTACAATAAGGAAAAAAACACTAGCAACTTCCAAATACATGCATACAAAACACATCCATCCAAAAGATAGACTATTTTCAATAAAAATAAAATTGTATCTCCTCTAAATACCCATGGATATGGAAGAGTATATGATTAACAAATTCCATTACAATTTACATGTGTAAAAAGTGCAAATAATATCACATATAAGGGACAACAATGACAACAATTTGTAACCACAAAAAAGGAACTTATGTATGTGGTTGTATTAACCAGCAGATTGAGGTGGCCAACACCCTAAGTAGCTTGAACTAACATATGGTCTTCTTCTTTGTTGCTTTTTATTTCCTGCTGGGTGTTGGTTTCTTTTCGATTGATTTGCTATTTTGTGGCTATCAGGTGTTGTTGGTAGTTTTTTCTAATTTTTCAATATAGCACCCGCTTTGTTGTGTTTTTTGGTTGGTATGCTGCTAGTAGTATTTTGAAAATCCTTTCTAGCAACATTTTGTGTCTTTTGTTGTAAAAGGTTTTGGATCCCTTCAAAACTTGTTTTTCCCATATAATCAAAACTTTAGTTGTAAGTGAAAGGTGATAAATATATACATATTTTCATTAATATAAAGGGGGATTTTATGAATTAACCAAAAAGGTATAAATAAAGATAGTTTCTTGAATTTATAAAGGGGTTTTTTAAGAATTAACTAGCCAAATGAAAACCCCTCATTTTATAACTTTTAAATAGGAACTCCAAGAATAGAAATGTAAGTTTCAAAAATGATCCCAAAATAATGAGGGTATCCTAAAATAATGGAGAGTATTCGACATCAAATCGTGTGGTGGAGATAATAGCCTACCAAGAGCAATGCATGATGAGAATAGATGAAATCGATCAAAATATTGTGTGAAATAATTCTCTAATCAAACAATTTCATGAATAGAAATGGGGATTTTATAATAAAACCATAAAGTTAGAATAGTTATAGATTATACAATATATTTGAGTATATCACTATATAAAGTCATTGGGGACATGAGAATGAAACCCTAGAGAGTTTGCACAATGATACAAGAAATATAGGTATACTCAAGAAAAATATATTCACAAGTACCATTATGTGTAAATGAAAGGAGAAATGATAGGTTGACATTACTTGAAACCATGGAGAGTATTTGGTAGACATATCACATGATGGATACAACACCCGACCAAGAGAAACACATGATGAGAAATGATGAAATTGGTCAAAAAGGTGTGAAATAATGTTGTATTCAAACAATTTCATGAATAACCATAATTTTATAAGATTTTTGTATTATACAAGATCTTTTATTATATCACCATATAAAGTGAATGGGATCATGGTAATGAAACCCTGGATGGTTTGCACAATAATATGAAAAAGATAGGATTAGTGGAGAAAACCAGATTCATGAGTACCATTATCTAGTATAATATGAAAGGAGAAATGATAGATTGACCTTACTTTAAACCATGGAGAGCATCTAATAGGAAGGTCACATTTGGTTTTATGTGGAAGGAGAGTGACACACTACCAAAAATGATGGAGGAAAATGAAAATAGAGTGGGAATAATCCCATGTATAGATCCAATGTGGGAGTTAACTAGGTTTAAAGGTGGTTGATGTCTAAGCCAACACAAGTTGTGGACATGACATTAGTAACATTTAACAATGCACTAATAAAATTTAAACGTTAAAAATTGAATTTTATACATTTATAAGTAAGCGGTAAAAAAATTATTTGAAGATATAAGTGCACGTTTATATGATTAGGAATAGGATATTTTTTAATTATTTTATGGTGGTCATAATGATTGATAATCAGGAAGAAAAGGGAATATGTATTGGATGTCACCTCCAAATGACCACTTTTGACCCTTGCATGTATAATGAGCCTCTTACATTTGTCAAAAACACCCAAAAGATAAAACAATAACTATAAGCTCTTAAGTCACATATAAACAAAACCCAAAAAAATTGTGACAATTAGATGTACCATTTAGGAGGTTAGGGTGTGTGAAGTTAGCTATAACAACTATTAGGCCCCTTCCCTATTGAAACATAGGAAAAAGAGAGACATGAACCCAATAATGATATCAAGATGGTTAACCTCTCTTTTCACTAATCATTTCATTCAATTATGCATAGATAAACCTCAAAAAACAAACCTAACTGATATAAAAGTAAAAAGATAGGTTTTAAGATGGTAAAGTGATGTGTACCTATTGCAAAAAGTTCTTTTTTGGGCCTCATTGAGGACTCGTTCACCCAGTGGTGAATGGGTCCCTGCTAGGGTTCTGGAAAATCAAATTTTTGAGTTCTATTCTTCAATGTCTGCACTCCCAGATCCTAGGTGTTCGGCTCCTAAAAGTTGGAAATAAATTCCATAGAAGAATTTCTGTGATTTTGCAAGAAAGGTGACAACCTTGAAAACTTTTGCAACTTTTTTTCTCCAATTGATCTTCAACCTAAAATTTGCAGACACACATCAAAGGAGAAGAAAAATGTTTTGTTAGGGAATAGGGGTTTGCCTTGGTCAAACCACATTTTGGTAATTAAACCTTGAAATGAAACAATGCATAAAGGAATGATGAATGAAGAATATAATGCCACAAATCACCAATCCTCAATTGAACCTTGGAGTACAAATCAACAATCTTGTGTGAAGTGTCCTCAATGGATATAGATCTTGATCATGAACCTTGGTTAGAAATAATGCTTGAATTGGATCTTCAATGCTACATCAACATATTAGCTCAATAACATGCATGATGCACTATGCCTCTGACATGAAGATATGATATTTGATTGCTCCAATAAACCTTAATAATCTTCCCTTGAATTCCTTCTTAAATTCTCTTTCAAAAATTGCTTGATCTCATGAAAGTATTAGGTGAAAACATAGTGAAATAACCTTATATTTATACATAACTTAATATTAAATCCTGAAATTCAAATAACATAAGTTGACATCAGATCTAGGATTTGAAATCATTAAATTAATACTAAAAAAATATCCCAAGGGGGTCCTAGGGTTAAGTGAGGACCCATTCGTCATAGGGAAAATGGGTCCTAGCATGCTTAACTTGGACACACTTTGGGAGATTATATAAAATGTTATGTAAAAACAAAGTCTTAGGACCTAGTGAGGACCCATTCACTAGGTGGTGAATGGGTCCTAGGTCACTAACCTAGGACACATTCTTTGTAAAATTGAGTTTTGTGTAATATTATTTAAGAGTGTCAGGTTTTATCCCTCAGAAAATATAATTAATTAGGCTTGGATTTGAATTAAAGGGGCCAATTAAGCTTAATTTATTAATAAAGCCCTAGATTAGTGTGAAAGTGTAAAGATACACTTTACAACACCCTAAATAAGGGACCATTAATTTAATTTTATTATTAATTATTTCTTTCCAAATTAAGTGTGAAAAGGGATACTTTTTCTACACTACATTTTACCCCCACTTTAGTGAGATTATGACCCCATGTCAAACTCACACTAAAGTAGACATCCATGACACTTATGTATGCATAAATGACAAAGATAAAAAATAATACACTATCAAAGACCAAGAAAAGATCAAGCATAGACCATCCAACATGATGTGGAACACATCTAGACTATCAGTTTTTACGCTCACTCTGGGGTAGTGGAACCTTAGGCCATCCACTAGGTGAGTATCCCTCCAGGAAGGTGGCTTAGTTAGAAATTCATACCCATGTGTTAGCTCTCACTGTACTTACCATACCAAATCTATCCCTTTGATAACTACAATAGGGCGCCACTCACATTTCTATCTCATGCTTAACAAGTTGTGTTATGCTAAGCACCCATGCACATGGCAAGGCTCTACAGGAAAACAAGGTGTGTAATGTTAGGTGGCCTTGTTGCGTTCGAGCTTCATAAGGTCAGAAAGTTGCGTTATGTCAAACAATTTTGAAAATTTTGTATATAGATTTTTGTTCATAGGGATTTCCCTTCATTTGCGTAAGGTCTTCTTCTTAGGGATCATTGTGCCTATTATTGCCAAGAGAGGAAAAATCAAGAGTAACAAACTGTCACTTATGAAATGCCTCACTTCACATCAAGCCACTAAGGGAAAGTTGTACACTTATAAATATCACACTCTTGGAGGACATCAAACCCAATGACACCACCAAGAAAAGGACGCATCACAAGAAAAAGACAATCACACCATAGAATATGTAAAATGTCAAAAGATGTCATTGACGTATGCACCCACTTTAAAGCAGTTGCTAACACCATTGCCATGATAAATTGTATAAATTAGCCAATATTACATTCCAATTCATGAGAGATTACATAGAAATCCCTATGCCAAGTCATATGTTCTTGAAATAAAGCTACGTCATGAAAACGGGAGGAAGGGTTGCCCCAAAAAATACGGAAGGGATCTATGGATTTGAGGTCATTATATCTTTGCTACAATGTTTTCATAGAGCTGAGAAACATCATCATTCTATAGATACACATAGAACTGGAAGAATGACACAAAGAGAGTGAAAACAAAGAAAAATCCTTTGGGTTAACATGGAAGAGACCTAAATGCCTCAACTCCTTGCATCATCCCCGAAAGGAAAACATACTACAAGTGAAAAAGGATAAAATGTTTACTATATATAGAAGAATGTAAATACATATAGAGGAATGCACAAAAAGAGAGAGATACATCAAACAAGATAGCATAGGGGATCACATTACGCACATGCAATCACATAAAGCAACATGAAAAGAAAACAAAGCAAAAGACTAGTAAGGAAAATGTGATTCAACCTATAGCAATTCGTCTACATCCCAATCTCGGTCAGTTTATATGAAAGGAGGAAAACTAGCTAAAGGGACAACATCAAGTTCCATACTAGGACAAATGCCAAGTTCAACACTCTTTTTACGAGATTTATTATTTAAGCTCATAGAAGAGGAAAATAATGAATTCAACTCATGCACTTGTTCATCAATATTTGTAATATCAATGTCATCATTTAGATTAATCACAATAGGAGGTCAAATGATAATGTCTCTTGAAGGTTCTTGTTTATGTTGTGACAAAGGTATACAATCATCATGCATTGCTTCAGGAAATTTTGGATTTTGATTTTCTATGTTTTTTCTTTTCTTCTTGATTTTGTAACATACAAGCAATAGCATGATGTCTACACCTACGCTCTCTAGGATTTTGGTTTCATTTCAATCTATTGTCAATTTGAGTTTGTGTACGAGAATGTTTTTCAATCATAAGATTCTTCTCCTCCTTTAGGGGAGCAACGAAAGGAGCCATAGGAGGTTGTTCAACCACTTTCTCTTTAGCTTTGTAAACTTGTTTAAATTTAGGAGGCATAATGGGATTGTTTTAATTATCTCATGGTCTCTTATAGGATATGGTAGGAGTATTTGTCATAGGTTGTTCTTGGATATTGGTAGGGATTTTTTCTCAATCATCAGTTCAACAAGGATAGGTGGCTCAATCATGGGTTGAGGCATATTTTGAAGGGATAGTTTTGTTATGTGTTTTGCCTTAAACTTTTGATGTGATTGGAAAAAGTAGTCCTCATGAGGTCTAATAGGTTCAATAGGCTCGGGCCAAAAGAAATCCAAGGAAAATTTCCCATGGGAAGACACAAGATTAAAGCCACTATAATCTGCATAGTAAAGATTTCATTACCAAAGGAAAGATTTAAACATTTATGCTCAAACGACAAGATGGCATTCATGGAGAGAAGCCATGGGTAGCCTAACTTCACATGAAATTGATCCAACTATGGGATGATGGTGAATGAGACATTTAATGTTTTTGGTCCAACTTTTAAAGGGAGATCTATTGAGCCTATCACAAGACAAGCAAAACCATTATATTTTTCGATCCATGATTTCAGTTTGTCATATGTATCTTGATAAAGTTCATGCACAAATAGAAATTCTTCAGTGATCACATTCTCTACACATACATGATCAATTAATATCCCATTAGTAGGCTTGTGATTGATTCTTCCAGTTATGTAAAGAGGACCATTGAGTGCAAATTTTAGTATGTCTTTTTGTGAGAAAGCAATATCAAGAGGCATTTTTGTTGAGCCCTTACAAGGTTTAGCTTCGATAAATGCTATTATTTCGGCTGGTTCATCTACATTTTCATCTTTTATGTTTTCAATATTCATGTCAACATTCATCACATCACTATTTGTTTCACTAGCTTTGACAAATGAAATAGTGTGTTTTGTCATGGGATTTGTAACGATTTGTAAGTTTTGGTTAGGAGGAGCTACAAAATTATTACCTTGACCATTCATACCTATGATTAGAAGATGACTTGAATCAATGAGGTCTTGCACAAGATGTTTAAGATGCTCACAATATTTTGTATCATGACCATCTTGCCAGTGGTAATGGCAATAAGAATTTGGTATAAAGCCTATGGGAAATAGTTTATTAGGATCAGGAGCTCTAATAGGAGGTAGGAAAAGCATATTCTTTTCTACGAGCTACAACATGATATTATGGAGGGTGTCTGGTAGAGGGATAAATCTTCTATTCCTATCCCCAAAGGAAAAAGGGTTTGTTGCCTTTATGGCAGCCACTTGGTTATCAGATTGTTGATTTGGTTGAGGGGAATTAAATTGTAAAAAGCCCCTATTTTGTTTCTTGAAAGGTTGGTAACTATTTTGAGTTGCAGATTCAGACTTTTTAGGATGGATGGGAGGATTTTTCATATCACAACCATAAGAAAAATTTTGTTAATCATAAAGGGATGTTTATAATTGTGTGAAGGATGGGAGTTTCAACATCTCAAGTTTGTTTTGGATTTTGTTTTGTAAGTTGACAATAAACATTTGTTCAAGGTTGACATCAAGAATCTTAATGTTTATTTGTGAATAAAGAATTTGATATCTTGTTATGAAATTAGTCACTTTCTCATCATCCTTTTGTTTGCATGTCATTAAATCATCTAGGGTCATCTTGGAACCCATGTGAATGTGGAAGTGGTTGTAAAAGGCATCAATAAGCTCATTGAATGAGTTTATTGAATTGTTCGGTAAAGAGAAAAACCACTATAAAGTAGTATCCTTCAACGACCTAGGGAATAGTTTAGCCAAGAGCTTATCTTCAAAGATGAAATCACTACATAAGGCTATATAAGTGACACATGGCTAATAGGGTCTCCTTTCCCATCA
Source organism: Sequoia sempervirens (assembly GCA_007258455.2). NCBI lineage: Eukaryota > Viridiplantae > Streptophyta > Pinopsida > Cupressales > Cupressaceae > Sequoia > Sequoia sempervirens. The sequence continues at coordinate 24,328,923 of VDFB02000363.1, forward strand.
TATTTCTCAAATCTAGGAACTTATATACCTTGTGGCATTTGTGCTCTCAATATCTCCAAGGATAACGGATTGGTTTTGATGTATTGTGAAGGTTGACTGTTGTTATTTTGATTTCTAGGGTTGCAACTTGTTGGAGGGATGCCATGCTTTGAAAAATTGTGTTAAGGATGATATCATTTTTATTAGTGTAAGGTGGAGGAGAATAAGGTGGAGTGGCGTATGTATGCAGAGGCCAAGTGAATTGTAAATTTGTGAGGGAGGATGGTTGAGGAGACTGTATTGGAATGCACAAAGCTAGAAGGATTCCCTATGGAAATACCTAAGTGTTCACATTACTAGTAGGTTGGATGTTTGTGGTAACTTGAGTAGTAGTGTATGTAGAGATAGAAATGGGTATTGTAGAAGGAGGAATTGAAGTTCCACGTCCTTGGCTTTGGCTATACCCCAAAGCTTGAGTGCAAGTAGTGATGGTAGACATGGTGTTGTTAGAATTATGAACATTGGTTGTAGGTATGGAAGTCAAGGGAATTGAGGTATGCATGCTATGATCCATATGGGGTTGATTATCAACACTATTAGGAAGAGAGCTAGAAAACCCAAGATCCACAATGAATGGTATATCATAGGATGACATGAGTCTTGAACTACGTCTCATAATAGTATTGCTAATAGGACACCAAGTTGTAAAGCTCATACAAGTTTTACAAACTTGGTGTGAAAACCCAAAATGTAAAGAAGCTTAAAATACAATGCAATGACCTAGAATGCAATGTTTAAATGCAAGTTTTAGATTCTAAACAAGACAATTTATTGATTACACTATGCAACAATATGAAAATGAAATGTTGTAAATGTAATTTTGAATTTAGACAATGCACTAAATGTTCCAAATTAAGCTAGATCTAATGAAATGAATGAAATAGAAAATTAGGAAACTGAAACAAAGATTTGATAACAACAAACAGAAGTTTTAAATTTCCAGAAATGCAGATCAATACCTAATCAGGGACTCATTCGCCCTATGGTGAATGGGTCCTAGATTAGGGTTTTGAAGCTGATTTTTTATAGATTTTCAAGTCTTTTCTAATGATTTTTAGATTTAGGTCTGCTACAGTAAGTTTTAGGTGTAATTTTTTGTAAATGCAATGTGAAACACAAGTTGAAAATGTGACAAAATGATGAACTAAAAGACCTTATTTGATATGTAATTTTGTTTTTAGTTTTTAGATGCAAAGTTATATGATCCAAATGATATGCAAGTTGATTGATTTTTTTGTTATTTTCATATTTAAAGAATGCAAACAATGCAATCCTAGAAAACCTAGATGAGATACAAATTTGAATGCAAACTTAGACACCCTAAATGAGATCTAGTTCAATGCAAATGAATGCAAGATCTAAACCTAGGATTAAAAAGAATCCTAAAATCATAAAACTATAATTCTCAAGAAGTCAGGTTCACCAAAATGAAACATAGGAAAAAGAGAGAGATGAACCCAAAATGATATCAAGATGGTTGATCTCTCTTTTCACTAATTATTTCATTCAATTATGCATAGATGAACATCAGAAAATAAACCTAACTGATATAATAGTAAAAAGGTAGGTTTTCATGGTAAAGTGATGCGTACCTGTTGTAAAAAGTGTTTTTTCAGGTCTCACTGAGGACTCATTCACCTAGTGGTGAATGGGTCCCTGCTAGGGTTCTAGAAAATCAATTTCTAGGTTCTATTCTTCAATGTCTACACTCCCAAATCCTAGGTGTTCAACTCTTGAAAGTCATAAATAAATTTTGTAGAAGAATTTATGTGATTTTGCAAGAAAGGTGACAACCTTGACAACTTTTGCAACCTTTTTCCTCCAATTGATCTTCAACCTAAAATGTTGTTTTGTTAGGGAATAGGTGTTTTCCTTGGTCAAACCCTATTTTGGTAATTAAACCTTGAAATGAAACAATGCATAAAGGAATGATGAATGAACAATATAATGCCACAACTCGCCAATCCTCAATTGAATCTTGGAATACAAATCAACAATCTTGCATGAAGTGGCCTCAACGGATATAGATCTTGATCATGAACCTTGGTTAGAAACAATGCTTGAATTGGATCTTCAATGCTACATCAACATATTAGCTCAATAGCATGCATGATGTACTATGCCTTTGACATGATGATATGATCTTTGATTGCTGCAATAAACTTTAATAATCTGCCCTTGAATTCCTTCTTGAATGTTCTTGTAAAAATTGTTTGATCTCATGAAAGTCTTAGGTGAAATAGATGTTCAAGCACTTGGTCAATTTATCATTGCTAGACCCTTTAGGAAATCCACCCACAACTTAGAATCTTTGCACATTTTTCTAGAGAAATCAATCTAACTATTCATATCATGTAGACCATTGTCTAGATTTTTAAATTCAAAATCTTAGTTCCATCAATTGATCCATAGGATTCTCATCTACCTTGTTGTGTAGCTCTTCCACTTTGCTTCTTAGTTCATGTTGAGCTTCTGGAGCTATCTTGATGGTATGCTTTGCCATATCTGCCAAATCTAGACTTATTATTTGACTCACAAACACTTCAAAATTGTCTCTACTTTTATTTAGTTCTTATATGTCTTTTGTAATATTTTGAATATACCATATCAACATTGATGGTGGTGGATGGATACAAATCAAAATATATAACAATCAAACACATAGAAACACAATCATTAATCAAACATGTTGCTGCACTATCTTCATTAATCCATCAATTGATTACATGCTTACAAAACCATACAGTGAATGCTACATCATTCTCATTATCACTTGATCACACTACACCTTGATGCATTGATCCATTACAAATGCCTCAATATATAGAGTTCTTAGACATTTCTAGATCTTACTAGATCCTAGCCAACTTATCACAAAACTAATTTTACATCTTAGGCCGACTTAACAATCATTTAATATTTTTCACCTTATCGTATCGCAATCCTTATCTCTCATCCTTATCTATAACTTTCTAGAACATTACATTTCATATCATTTAATATCGATGGTGTGGTAGAAATTACATATCCCAACACTCCACCTTAATTTTGAGCACACATGCTTTAGCATTTACCCAAGTTTGTTTTCCAAGTCCGTTGACTTACTCAAATCCATCTCTTGCTTGATACCTTCAAACTATCTTCAAGATCTATGGATCTTTTTCAACTCTTCACTAACTTGTCCCACTATTGTGGAAGACTTTCAAAATTTGTTTTTCAAATCTTCAAAACTTCAAATTGGAAGTTCTCTCACTATCTGTAGCTTTCCATTTCACATGACATCTTGCAAGACCAACAAACCTCTTTTGATTTCTTTCATCTTTCACATATGGACATTTATATTTGAACAACTTTTTCAATATACATGTAATCTTTTTCCAATTCGATTCATAATTTCATCCACAATCCATTTACATTCTTCTTGTATTTTTCTTCTCTCTTTGCCGACAGATTTTCTTTGAATGATTTCTCAAACCACATATACTACAAGGATGTAGATCCCAACACATGTCTTTTATATGCCCTTTCCTTTTATAATGTGAACACCACACACAACGCTTTCCTTGAACAAATTTCGTTGAACCTGTATTATTTCCTTTACCTATGATATATCCAAGACCATCATACTTTGACCTCATAACTGGTTCTATCGACTCTTTCATTCCTTGCTCATGCTTACCTAATCCTCGACCTTTATATCACATTTTCTTCATGATTTTCAAACCAACATTCTTCTCATTAACATTATTTGTAGATTTAGTCACATTATCAACTTTATCTTCATCCTTACATTCTTCATCATGAACAACTTCAGCAACATCACATAAACCAATTGATTTATCAACCGAACAAACCAAATCTTCAATATCACACAATACATCACAAACAAATGGCTTTGACCCTGAACATTCATTTTCTTCTTTCAATTTTGTTATTTCTTCTTTCTGTAAACAATTTTCCTCATCTAACATCTTTAGCTTTTCCTCTATGTCTTCATTCTTCTTCTTGATCTCATCAAACAACTACAATCTTCTTTCTAACTCTTCTTTTTCCTTTTTCACTTTCTCTAATTCTTTTTCTAGATTTTCATTTTCACACAAATAATCACATCTTTCTTTTCCTAAATCCACTATATTTTCTATCAATTCTAAATTAAATTTTTTTAGCTTCACTTCTTCTAAACCATCTCTTTCTTTCTATGCCTTTTTACTAGTTTTACCCATTGAAACAAATAATTAAAACTCACCTTACCTTGATAGTTGACTATGATTCCACTATCAATTTCTCCATTCGGCAACTTCGCTTGCCTTCACTGTGATCTCCTTTTTGCTTCAAAACAACAATAATCTTCTAGGCTGCAATTTCCCTTTTTTCAATAGCTTTTATAAACCCTCAAAATCTCACGAAATCTTTATCTTCTTTTTAAAACCATGAACAACCAAAAAAAATGATGACATTACCTTACACATCCTTCAACGATCCTCTTTTAACAATTGTGGCTGTATTTTTTTCTTCATTGACTGAATTCCTTCTAAACGGGAAAAATCTTTACAGTGGCAACGACAATCACAACTACAATGATGATTTTCTTTCCTTTGTTTTGTCATCTTCTTCACTAAGAACAACTTTGCCTTTACACTTTGCAATCTCTTTCCTTTGTTGGCTTATTCCTTATTTAATGGTTCATCAATAGCTACACCTGCTTCTATATGCACTGGCAACTTACTCAAGCTTCTGCTCTATCCCTTGTCTCGGTCGATCCAACCTCCTCTAATCTCTTTCTTAGCAGCTCCATTGAATTTTTTGTGACTTCTCTACACCTCTTTATATTCCAAAACCCTTATGATAACAGTTATCCTCACTGGCTAGTGTAAACAGTGAATTTCTTCCCCTGAACAAATTGTGACCGGTCTACTTTAGCTCTTGTCTGGTAGCCTACAACTATTCACCTCCCTGTAGTGGTATATTCCCCACTCCCATGCGACTGATATGCTTGACACTAATACAATCTTTGTTTCTTTTCTACGGTCTAGTAGCTACTCTTCTTTCCTACAACAACAATTTAACAACCACGGTCTTCTTTGGAGATTTTATCAACAGCGAGCGATCTATAAATAAAACTTGCAAAAAATAGTGATCCTTTTGATTTGTTCAAACAATCTCTTCAATATTTACGACATGTGCTCACCATGATCTGTTGCTCCTTTTGTTGGGTTCAGTGAAGCCCAAATATTCTAAATATAATGATAGTTTCTCTCACACTCAAAATGGATGTCTTTTTTTGTAACTGACTTCTTTTTGGCATGTATTTTCTAATTTAGAAGTTGATCGTTTTGGTGGATTTTTTTTATTTTGGAGATGAGACTAAATTATAAAAGTTGTTGCACTGCTTGAATATTATTTATTGTATTGAGAATTAATAAAAAGGAGATTCCCCTATTGAAAGTGGATGTAGTCTATAAGACGAACCACTATAAAATCCTGTGTTATTATTTTTGTGTGTTCTAGTTTTAATTATTTTATTTTCTACAATCTTTTTCTTTCGTTTCTCTGTTGTTATTAAATTTCAACAATTGGTATCAGAGCTATGGATAAGTATTGAGTAGAGATGGAAAATGATTGGGTGTTTGATTCCAGAGATATGAACGAAGTAGATATGAATGAGTGTCCCAATTGGGATGATTGGGTTCAATCTCTCATGTCTATGTGTCATGGCCATGAAGAGAGTCATGCTAAAGTGGGAGCTATTCATCAGATTTTTTGGATGAATTAAATGATGAAGCTAATTCTATTATCGAGGAATTTCTTGGTAGTTTAGATTCGATAGAAAGTAATGTACAAGTGCAACCTAAAACAAGGCACCATGTTCATTGGTCGAATGGCTGGAAAAATGAGAAGGATTCAGCTGAAGAGGAGGAAGATGCTAGGTTTGTTTCCTTCTCGACTCTTGATGCAATTGTGGCTACCATTGGCAAAGAGAAAGAAGATAACAAAGAGCGTTTGAAGAAATCGCTGGTTAAATAAAGAGAGATTGTGGAGTCTGCCTTCCGCGATGAGGAGGATGCAGTCTAGAACCAGGTGAGTGAAGATGAACTTGAGAAAGTGGCTGAGAATCGAGAGGCAGAAATGGTTTATGATAATCCATTATTCGAGTCTCAGGTGGATGGTATAGAGGCAGAGTGGAATGTATTGATTGTAGGTAGAGAAAAAGTTGCAACAGTAGAGGTAAAATTTAATTTTGATAAATGTTGTTATGAAAATGAATGTGAGAATAATACAGTTGTAGCAAAAGAGTGTCTGTTGAAGGACAAAAGAAAGTGAAGGGGATGATTTATTGGGCTGGAAGCAATTGAAAAAAATTGGGACGAATTAATCTCAAGTGAGACGAAGGTTGAAACAGAAGGTGAGGTAAAATCATATTCTGATGTTTGCTTTAATGAAAAATTTATTGCCGCAGTCGATCAATTTGATAAAGTTGAATTTGAAGAATTTTCTAGTGATGATTGGTATGTAGAGATGGATTTGTACTGGTAGTGTATAGAAAGGGTTTTGGATTGGGGCCATGGTGGAGGTCCAAATTTCATTCTGGTTGTGGGGGAGGAAATGGAAAATTTAAAATTCATGGAGGTTATTAAATCTGGTGTGCTTTGGAGAAGACTCATCCAAAGCGTTCTTGAATAGAATTTGGCGAAGCTAAAATCTTCGTTGGGGCTGATGTAAATGCCTGCAGTGAGGGATATCTCTAAGCAGCTATCTCAAGCAATATTTGGTCTTCAAGTGGGAGATTGTTGGGTTTGGTAAAGTCCAAATATTCTAATTATAATGACAGTTTCTCTCACACTCGAAATGGATGTCTCTTTTTGTAACTGACTTCTTTTTGGCATGTATTTGCTAATTTAGAAGTTGATCATTTTGGTGAATTTTTTCCATTTTGGAGATGAGACTAAATTATAAAAGTTGTTGCTGCTTGAATATTATTTATTGTATTGAGAATTAATAAAAAGGAAATTTCCCTGTTGAAAGTAGATGTAGTCTATAAGACGAACCACTATAAAATCATGTGTTATTGTGTGTGTGTTTTGGTTTTGTTTATTTTATTTTCTGCAATCTTTTTCTTTCGTTTCTCTGCTGTCATTAAATTTCAACACCTTTAAACTTCACACATTATAGAGGCTTTTGTGGTCTATGACTTCCTTATTTGTTGACAATCCTTCATAAATCTCTGGCATCTTCCTTCTTAGATCTCTTCTCTAAAAGACTTTGAACAACCATCTGCAATACACTTCTCCCATCAACTAACAGCAACTGGCGAGACTTCAATAACTCCGATTTAGCTCGACTGCAACATCTGCATCTTCCTTTGGCTTCTCAACTGACAACGATCATATTCTCTTTCGATGGCCTCCTTCTGCGATCAGATCTTGTGACTTACTTTTAAATATGATATGCCTTTGTGACTGGCAACAAACCTTTATTTGAACAGATTCTCAAGAACTTCTACAATCTTCTATTAGTGGCGGCTGCTACCTCTCTCCTTTTACAGCGATCATTGATCTCAGGCGACTGGTTCCTTAGCTGCTGCTACTCTGCATTCTCTTTGTTGTGATGATAGAATAATCTTCGACAACCTCCAACACTTCATGCATTGACAGCGGCTCTTTACTCCTTCCAAAAATCTGTGATCTTCAACTCTTTAATCGGCTTGTTCTAATATCCAGTGCTCTCATTTATGCATGGCAGTTGTTGTAATAGTTGTAATATCTGTAACCTTTTCTTGGCAACACAAAATGCAGCAACAACAATTTGATATTCATTTCCAGCAATTCTTTTGTTTTCTCCAGCTTCAAAACAATGATTTGACTAACCTTTCTTTCCTTGGAAATTTTTGTTTACAAACATGCAATAATCTTATCTGAAAAACTACAATCTCTGGCAGATCTCATTGCTTCAAGCAGCAGCTGATGCAAACAATGGATGATCCTATGTCTTCATATTTTGCACACTCTTTTAGGAATTTGAGCGGTGGCTATATCTCATCAAACGGCAGCTCTGGAGATTAATTAACCAAGCTCTGATACCACTATGATGGTGGTTGATGGATACAGATCAAAACACATAACAATCAAATACATAGAAACACAAATATTACTCAAAAATGTTGCTGCACTATCTCCATTAATCCATCAATTGATTACATGCTTACAAAACCATACAATGAATGCTACAGCATTCTCATGATCACTTGATCATGCTACACCGTGATGCATTGATCCATTACAAATGCCTCAATATATAGAGGTCTTAGACATTTCTAGATCTTACTAGATCCTAGGCCGACTTATCACAAAACTAATTTTACTTCTTAGGCCGACTTAACAATCATTTAATATTTTTCACCTTATCTTATCTCAATCCTTATCTCTCATCCTTATCTACAACTTTCTAGAACATTACATTTCATATCATTTAATATCGGTAGTGTGGGAGAAATTACATATCCCAACAAACATATCCTGATTGAATGATATTGCCTTGATCATTTTCTCAACAAAATATTCATCACTAGGCTATTTTTTTTAATTTTCTAGTAATACTTGAAAAAGTTTTTCTTATATCTCTAAATAAAGGCAATTCATGTTCATACATATCATCTTCTACTCTCACCAAATTCAAGAACTATCCATTATTTGATCCAAATGAGATTTTTTTATGAAACTTACACCCAAATCCTATCTTGTACATAATAGTGTATCTATCCAATTGTCTAAGCCATGTGTCTTCTATTTTATTACTTGTAAACCATCCATTTCACTTTTAGGCATCAAAATTGGTGATCTTGTAGAAGTACTCGACTATCAATATATAGGATTTATTAAGCTCTTATCAAAATATTTCAATCATTGTAGGTTCTCTTTCAGTTATCTTTTGGTTTCTTTGTCCTTAGAAATTCTCAAATTCAAAGACTCTACAATTATATCAAAATAAACCATCTCTTCCTCCCTAATTTGTGTAACCAAATTTACTTGAGTTACCTAGTAATCCTAGAGATTCATTTCTCTAGCATTCTTATCAACATTGAGAATTGTTATTATAGCAATCCTTTCTTTATTCTATTTCATATATATTGTTGAGTGGACCTTGGGCTTCTTGTAGAACTTTTATTTATTTACAATTATTGTTACTATTTCCAAATCCAATGGCTACACTTGTACATTCTTCCTCTTGGTAGAAAAATCTAACGTCAGCTAAGTTGGGTAGCTACACACATTTTGCATGATTGTATCTAAGGTAGATTCTTGCTGTTGTGGTGGTGGTGGGATGGGAGAACGTCGTTGTCTTTGTTTTTGTTGAGGTGAAGGAGGGGGTATGAAATTCGTGTCGACTATTTCGGAGGACTCTAAAGAGGAGAAATTGTGTTATCTATTTTTGAGGTAGACTCTTAGGAGGATCTTCAATCTCTTGCTAATCAATTTGATCATCCTCATCTTCTATATCCTCAACTATGATGAGATCTTATTGGGACTTAATCCTATATGGTGGAGGAGATTGAGGAGTTTACAATATACCTTCTCTTTTCTTTAGCTATTCTTCCACTTTCTATATTGTATCTCTTACCTCATCATCTTTCTATGCACCTAATATTGCTAGAGCTTCAAATTTTGATGTCTTTGATAGCATTCCCATAGGAGGAGGAGAATGAAATAAGCTAAAATATGTCTTCCTAGTTTATTTTGTGTATAATGAGGAGGTTGCAAAGGCAACCTTTGTCTTCTCAAGATGAGCCTATTGTAGTGGCATTGTTCCAAATCCTTGAATTACTCCTGCATCAGTAGTCTCTTTTTCTTTTTAAGCTTCATCAAAAAATTTCCTCAATTCATCCTCGATGCAGGAGTATCCTCTAAGTGGTCAGACTCTTAAGACAAGATATATTGTGACGTCTTTTGGAATTAATTGGCTTTGTGGAGATCTTTCTGATATCATTATGAGCTCGCATATCAGTTATAAAGATATTCAGAGGAATCTTGATTTTCACCTTCCCAGCACATGGTGTCGAAGTGGCACAATTAAAAAATTTAAAATCCGTTTTGATAAAGTAAACAAAATATTGAAAACAAGTGCAAAATGATGGCCTTCAACATCTACTAATGGCATATAGGAACTTACTATTATAAATCGATGAAATGTAAGGAGAATTGCATACAAATTATAAAAGATCATTTTAAAATTAAAACGCAAGAAACTGTTTGAAAGGGCCGATAGGAAGAAGATAAAGGAGCGCAGGTCAGAAGGGGAAAAGGCACACCAGAATTTTGGAAGAAACAAAAAGAGTAAATTTTGGGATGATTAAGGGGATGCGTAGAGCAGCATAGGAAAGGAGGGAAGGATCCATCGAGTTGAAATGAGGCTGCGTGAGTGAGAATGGAAGAGGAAATAGAAGTTGCATTGAAAAGAGGGGTGACAGAATATGGATAGAAAGGGGCGCATGATGTATGCAACCATATAGTGTAATAATCAACACCAAACAACAGAAGAATGGGCTGCTACATGGCATGGAAGAGGTGAATGCAAGCAAACTAAAATGCAGAGTTAACAGGTAAGGTGGCGTGCAGCATTTGGAGGTTGAAATTTTAATAGCTGCAGACATATAGAAGAGGGAGAGGGCTGCATAGGAAGTAGAAGTGGAGAGTTTTGAGTTGATAAGAGTCAAGAGGGGATAAGTCGCACAGTTAGAGAAAAATGTGAAGAGTAAATAGAGGGTAGCAAACTGCTTGGAGATGTCAAAATTTGATATATAAAGGAGCTATATGCACAGGAAGATAGAATTAAACTTTCATGAGTCAAGTTTGGAGTTATACCTTGATCTCAAATTGATTGGCAGATTGTAATTTATATTTTCATGAAAATGAGAAACAAATAAGATAATCGAGTTGCATTATAATCAACTTCAGTGTTATTTAAATTTGAATTGTGAGTTGCGTGGGAATTTAATGGATAAAAGCAACTGTCAATTTTATTTCGAATTAGCTGTGGAGTTGAATGAAATTTTGTAAACTGTGAATTTGTGTATGCGTGCAAGTTGGGTTGTGAGAGCTGAATTGTGAGTTTGTTGTATTGTTGTCTTCATCAATCCTCAAGAGGTTGTGTTTTTCTAATTTTTTTCTTCTTACACATGGTAAGAGGATCACTTTTTTGCTTCCTCTTCTTATCCTTACCTTTCCCTTTACCTATCATATCTTTATGAATTTGCAGCCATTCCAAAGTTTAGTTCTTCACCTTCTGATTAATTACCTTTAGATCATGTTCTTACACTATTGCCCAATTGATCAGTGGTAAAAGCATGTCATCTATGTTCTGCAGATTATATGTTGGATTTAACAAGTTCCCATCATCTATTAATTCATCAAGTATATCATTTCCAATTCTTATATGTTCCATTTGTTTTAGTATCAACCCACACAATCTTCTTTTTCTAACATCAATATCATTATGGCAATTTGACCGAAGGTCTTTCATAGTTTCCTTATGAAAATATTTTGTTTATTATTAGATATCATTATCTTGATGTATAAATGACTATCAAATTTAAAGTAAAAGATTAAAAAAATTATTAACACACTCACAACATTACCATCCACCCCTTATTATCGTTGTAGAATGTCTCCACATTAATTAGCTCAATATATAGAGATTACATACACACTACATATTTATATAAATTAAAATGCTAATAAATATCATGCAAAAATAATTATTTAATATTTTTCTCTACTTCTAAAAACTACAAAATACTTATAGAAGAAATTATTATTTTATTTTGTTATATTCCAACATTCAATTGGAATGAGGGTAATGAGTCTTTTTTATTGTAAGAAATTCCAGCAATTATCTAGGTTCCAATTCACTTATTGAGAGTTCTTTCCCCGAGGAAGTTACAGGGATGAAGCTGATATTCGGGCTCTGACTGCTCATGCTTACAAACGCAGGTCTTGTTGGATCTGGCAACGGTTCAGAATTACTAGATATCATTGTAAGAACAGTGGATATGATTGGACGGTTGTCAGGATTAGCCTGCGTACACAGAAGTCCAATGTGAGTGCATCTTATCACTTGCTCTTCTGGGCAATTTCCTACCAACATAGTATCCAGAATTCTGAGAGCATGCCCTGCCTTGAATAGTCTCCATGCCTGCATCACACGTCACCTTTAATAAAGATTCAATCTCTTATCTCAATAAATGGTTAATTGAGGAATCGAATTTCTTACCCATTCTAAAAGTCCAAGGCTCTGCTTTTCTTTTGAAATATCTATGTCTGTATTTTTTCTTCCACTTACAATCTCTAGCAGTAAAACTCCAAAACTATAAATGTCGGTTTTTACAGACAGCTGCCCTCCCATTGCATATTCTGGAGCCATGTACCCACTGCACACATCAAAACAATCATTTCTTAAATGTTTATGTTCATGATGTTGTGCTTTTAGTTAGTTAAAATCCAACTCAGGATGATATGTTCATGTTTACTTGACTTTCCGAGGCATGACTAACAAAGAGAAAAGTTCTTACTAGGTTCCTGCAACTCTTGATTGGATTTCGGTTTCATTGTCAGAAAAAAGTCTTGCTAAGCCAAAGTCGGCTATCTTAGGATTCAGTTTATCATCAAGCAAAATGTTGCTTGCTTTGATGTCTCTGTGAATTATTCGAAGCTGTGAATCCTCATGAAGGTAAAGAAGGCCGCGAGCGATTCCAGTAATGATATTAAACCGCTTTTGCCAATCAAGTGTTCTGCTCTTTACTGGGTCTGTTTTAGCATTTTTTAAAAATGTTTAGGTCAGAGCAACTTCGAGTAATTTTAGCACTTGCTATTTTAGTAACAAAGAAATGACTCACCGAAGAGGAAGGTGTCAAGGCTTTTGTTTGGCATATACTCATAGACAAGCATCCTTTCAGTTTCCTCGCTGCAACATCCAAGCAAATTCACAAGGTTTCTGTGTTGAATATTTGCCACCAGTTCAACTTCATTCATAAATTCTTTTCTTCCCTGTGCAGATCTTGCAGACAGCTTTTTCACTGCAATCTCCTTGCCGTATGTGGTCGTTCCCTTAGAATTTAAACAAGCACACATCTGTTTAAGAAAAATCTTAAACGAAATATCTTTGGTATTCAACAGAGTATTCTCTACATTCATACCTTATAGACTGGGCCAAAGCCTCCCTCTCCAAGCTTGTTGTTATCACTAAAATCCTCTGTTGCTTCGATCAAAGATTCTAAGCTGAAGGCAATTTGCTCTTTCGTAAATAGCCTCCTTTCTGGGTATCTTCATATATCAGAGTTATGCTAAACTAGTTATTATAGAGAGAAAAGTACAGAACAATGGTATGTAAATCTAAAGTAGCACCTTCATTCTGCTTCTCAATGGTTGTAGGCTTCCTCGAAACTGCAGATTTAGGTTTTCTTAGCATTAGCAAGGAACAGCCAATGAAGACTATTATCAAGCTTATAGTAACCCCCAATATCATAGGTAACCTTCGTGATGACTTCTCTGCAAGGCAAACAAATTTGGAAAATTAATCTTGGAGTTGCATATTGTATCCATTAAATGGATTTGATTTCTGTCGGACACATTCAAAATTCCTAAAGATAAAAAATCTACTAATATAAACTTATTTTTATAAATACATATCAAATATATAATTTATTATTAATTATATGCCGTTTTTTTTATTAGAAACACTTCATGTTATCCCATTGATCATAAAGGTTTTACATTAATTTAGAAAGTTCATAACAAAATCTATGGCCTGTTAGTAATTGTCTAATCACAAAAAAAATTAAAAAGTTAAAATAAATAAAATTAATTAACTGTTAAGTTCGGGCTACCACTCTAGGTGGTGAGGAAGAGGATTGCTAGTTTTATTAATATTAGGTGGTGAGGAAGAGGATTGCTAGTTTTATTAATATGATTTTATTTTAATTTTATTGTAAGAATTATTTTTATAAATATACCAGGATTTTATAATATAAGTGAACATAATTCTTTTGACTAGTATTATGTAATTTTTTTTTAAAAAGTTCTTATATTTTGCTTATTTATAAAAATAGGTTTTTAATTATGATAATCAAATATTTATAATAATTTATTCTTCATATTTAATATTAAAGTTGAAATTAGAAATCAAAAAGGAGAAAAGATAGCAACAACAATCTTTACCTTATCAAATCTTTCATTATATAGAACACTATTATTATTGGAAATTTTAAATTAAAACATTGTTGGCCTACAAAAATATAAGGGAGTTAGTAGAAATTGGATGTGAATAGTGAAACAAATAGAATATTTTAATGATACAATAAAGAATTGATAAGAAATAGACAAATAGAATGTCTTGGGCATTTTTTTAATATATAATGCTTAAGATGTGAGCATTTTCCTGAACTTTAGGAGAAAAAAATGAGAAGGGAGTGTGAGAGACAATGTAGTCTATTTTTCAATATATACGAAGTTAGATAAGTTTGATTAAAATATACAAAGAGAATTTGAGAATCTTCAAATACAGGATAGTAAGAAGCTAATTGGAAGTTTATATTTGAGTTTTGAGTTCAAGATATTGTAAACCTATTAGATAGCCATGGATAAACCATTATGGATCAATTAATTTGTGAAAAGGCACTTAGATCTTTGTCAATCAAATACAATTTTGAAGTAATTGTAATTAAGGGTGAACATTTAACATAAATAAAGTTGTATTAGGTCATTGGATCATTGTTATATCGTAAAATTAGATTGCACAAAAGTACAAAAAACTTGAAAAAGGCTTTTGCAACAAAGACCAATATTGGCGAGCTTAGAGCTAGAAACTACCATTGGACTAGTATTTAGGTTGTTTCTATAAAAAAAAATCGTCTTACCCCTTGTTTAAGACTAAAAATCAAAACGTAAAATCAAAGTTGAAAAAAAATAAATGCAACCTATAAATTTTTCAAACTCATCCATAACTAAACTCCCTATCAAGTTCCCCTCTCTAGATCTTCATCTACAAAACTGAATTTTTTTCTAAACTCTACACTTTCATTTTCACATACTCACCCCTTGCTTTTCCTTCTACTCCCCATGTACTATCTCATTCCTCTTACTTATCTTCATATATAATTCAATGTTCTCACTTTCTTTTTGTCAACTCTTTTACTTTCATCTCCACATTATTGGCTACATAATCAATTTGTCAAACATGTTTCCAATCCTATTATTCCCTTGACCTTGACATCATGGTTGACATCATGGTTTTTTATGCTCTACTTAAATTTTACATGTTTTATTAGCACCTATCCTCATGATTTGGAAACTTATTTGTTTCCATATTATCCCCTTGACACTATCTTTTTTACACTTCCCTCTTGAACTATCTCTAAGTTATCCCCCTTCTAATAAGAGAACACTTTGTGCTATTGGTTTATTAAGATTATAAGGGTTGTTCCACTTTCCTTCCTACCCTTAATTCTCTTTTTATTATAGTTTTGAACCCCTCCTCTCCTAATATTCTAACTCACGTGATACATTGTAAACAAGGACAAGATGAGAAAGTGAGTGACTTTGTCTTAAATTTTCAATCCATCCTAGCAAAATGCACTCACTTACCCAACATTGAGATTCAATGTGTTTTCATGGATAACCCCATCCTTTTGAAGTTAGAGAAAATAATGTTTCAAAATTATAACACTTTTATGAATCCGTGTGCAACCCTTTTAGATTAGAAAACTAGATGGACAAAATTAACAAAGCCTCTTCCACTAGCCCTTTAGCTTCTACCCAAAAATACATAAATCCCTATAAGAAACCATTTACTAATCCCAATAATAAGGATATTCTTAACATCATTACCCAAAAACAAAAAAGCTTCTTATATGCATCTATATCTTTCCCATACTCAAAACATTTTACCAACACGATTTCTATTTATCCTCAACTTTTTTAGCAATTTTCTTGACGACCCAACTCCTACCAAGGGGGAATATATATCATGCATAAATTATCATGGCTCTTGATTCTTGAATTATTTAGGATTACATGGATTCCCTTGGAGATTATATTAGTATAGGAAGATAGAAGAAAAAGTTTCTAACTTGAACTAGATAGATGCATATGTGATTATCGTTATGTGGGGAATATAACTTCTAGTAGGGAACAATTGTGAACTATATCTAAATATATTTGTATGTATGTAGAAGTCATAATCTAGGAATTTAAGATTGTTTTGCTATTTTTCATGTTTCTTGTGTATAACTAAATGAGTAGTTCTTGATTCAAACTATATGTTGTGAATTAGATTAAAGTTAATGTAAGGAGTATCTGATTTAATAGCTATGAGAATGAAATCATATCATGTCAAGACCATCATTTATACTACTTATGGGGATTATAGACTCTCCCTAGAAGGAAATTTAATGGTTTACTAATGTTTTACCCTTGTTTTAATTTGTATGACTATTAATCATTAATTAATTTTTAATTCTTATTAATAGTTCACGCATAAATTATTATGTCTCACAATTCTTGACTTAGTTAGGATTGCATGGATTCCCTTGTAGACTATATTAGTATAGAAAGATAGAACAAAGAGTGTCTAACTTGAACTAGATAGACACACATGTAATTATTGGCCTATTGGGAATATAACTTCTTTTAGGGAATAGTTGTGAACTATATCCATATATATTTGTATGTATATATAACTCATAATATAAGAATTTAAGATTTTTTTTTCTATTTTCATATTTCTTGTGTACAACTAAATGAGTAGTTTGTTATTCAATCTATATATTACAAATTATATCTAATTTAATTTTTATGAGAATATAAATCATATCATCAAGATCACCATTTATACTACTTAAAGGATTGTAGACTCTCTCTAGAAGGCACTTTAATGGTTTAAACCAATATTTTACTCTTGTTCTAGTAATCATGAATTGATTTGTGAGTCTTAATAATTTGTATGTATAGTAGTTCTTGATTCAATCTATAAGTTAAGCATCACATAAAAGATAATATAGGGGAGCTATATCTAATCTAATTTCTATGAGCATCAAGACCACCATTTATATTACTTAATGGATTGCAAACTCTCTCTAGAAGGAACTTTAATGGTTTAATAATTTTTTACTATTGTTCTAATTTTCATGTCTAGTGATTATCAATTAATTTTTATCTTATTAATTTGTGTGTCTAGTAGTTCTTTATTCAATAGATATATGTTGTGAATTAGATTAGTTAATATAAGGAGCTTTGTGACATCTCATTTTGAAATGAACAATATAAAGGTGAAGATTTTTTATTACCACACAAATAGACTTTCTATATGAAGATAAACTACTAGCTAATTTATTTTCATGGACCTTAGAAGATTATACTATTGAATGGTTCCTTTCACCTATATAAATGTGCCCAAAGATGGAATGAACATATTAATGAATATTATAAGATTTTATTCCTTGTTATCTAAACTGTTTATCTTTGTTACATAATCTTAAATTGTAAAACAACTTTATCAATGGATTGGTTAAGTCAATATATGTTAGAAAAACTAAAAGAAACTAATGCCAAGTGTTTAAATTACACAGTTAACTGCAAAACTAGAAAATATTAAACTGTAAAATAGTAAAAACCATAGAGGCAAATAAGCTATAATATTCACATAGAAAATACAACAAATGTGTCTTGCACATTTTATTGTTTTACAGTTTTATATTTTCTGGTTTTGCAGTTAATTGTGTACTATAAAATCTTGGCTTTAGTTTCTTTTAGTTTTTCTAACATATGGTATCAGAGCTATGTTTTAAATCTAACATATGGTATCAGAGCAAATTGATCAAGGAGAAGCAGGTTAAAGGAAAAATCAAATAGATCATAAGTGTGTAGTTTGAAGATAAGCCAAGTTGTTATAGATAGTGTGAAATTCAAAAGACAATAAAAGAATTTGAAAATCATAGATTTGATTAGATGCTAATGATTTGATGAAGTAAACGGTTGAGTTGCACCCAAAGAGATTGCAATGAGGAATGAAGAAGTGACTATTAAAGGGACAAAAAAAATTAAAATGTTGCAGTTAGTTTGAAGACATCATAGCAACCAATGTTCATGCTAAGGCATTAAAGGAAAAATGTGCCAGTCGCAAGGTATTGGATGCAATGAGTTGTTTTGTTACACGGAAAATGGTTTGCTATTAAAAAAATCAATTTTGAAGGTTTTACAAATTGTAGAAGGAATAATTTGAAAGAAAAGAGATTGCAGCTTGAAATTTATTATTAGAAGCAGAGCATGTCAAAGCAGAAGATTTGAGGCAAGAGGATATCATTTGATTGTTGACAAGGAGGAGAAGATCAAGAGATCTTTGAAAACAAGGAATTGGCGAGCCATCAGATTCAAAAAAATAGATTAAATGCTTGAAGACATACAAAGTTGTCAAAGAAAGGCGATAAAATTGTAACAGAATTACTATTATTTACAATATTTTAAGAAGGTGAATTTTAATCATTTTCAATGGGTAAAGTTGGTAAACATGTTAAAAAGAAAATGAAATTTTGGAGGAAGAACTTACCAAAGTTAAAAATGATAATTCTTAATTTAGAAGAAAAATAAAGGAGTTGATAAAGGAGAAATATGAGTCTTTATGTGAAATTGAGAATCTTGAAAAGGAATTGGGTAATGTTAAAAGAAAGAATGGAGAATTAGGAGAAAGACTAAAATTGTTTGATGAGGTTAAGAAAAAGAATGAAGATTTAGAAGAAAAGATGGAATTGTTAGAAGAAAAAAATTGTTTACATAAGATAGAATTAACAAAATTAAAAGAATAGAATGGATGTTTAAAGTTAAAGCCATCAGTATGTGATGCATCTTGTGGTACTGAAGATCTATATTGTTCAATTGATAAATTAAATGATTTATGTGATAAAGTTGAAATTCTTATAAATGAGGAATGTAAACATAAAGATGATAATGCAAATGGTAATGAGAAATGTTGGTTTTAAAATTATGCAAAAAATGGGTTATATAGGTAAAGGTTTGGGAAAACATGGGAAAGGAATGAGAGAGCCCATTCAGCCAATTGTGAGGCTAAGGAATGAAAGTCTTGGGTATGGTTAGAGAAATAAAAATGATGATGTAAGTGTTATAGGTTGCAAACCAATTCAAATAATGGAATGTATGTTGTGTTCCCATTGTAATAGGGAAAGAAATAGAAAAGAGAAATGTTGGGATCTTCATCCTTGTAAAATTTGTGGGTTGAAGAATCACTCTAAAATTTTTTGTTGGAACAGAGAATGGAATGGACAATCTGTGAAAGATTGTATGCAGATAAATTATGGGTGGATCGATGGATCTAGTTGGAGAAAAGTTACGTGTATGTTTAAAAGGATGTATAAGCCTAAAAATTGGCATGTTAAGATAAACGATTGTCAAACTTTGAAGGACTGCCACAATAGTTGAAGACTTTGGTGCAACCATGAGAGGGTGAAAAATTTGCAAAGAAGAATTTTTGAAGATAAAATTTGAAGAATAAAAATGTTGAAGCATATGATTGAAATTAAGGGGAAGTGTTAGAAAGTAATTTCTCCTGCAGTCTCTGCATTTTCTATTAGAATTTGCCAAATTGAACTGATATGTTAATTTAGTTGTTTCCTCCTTAGTTTGCAGTTCTGAATAGCCGTTTCCTTTCATTGTCATTGTTGACAGTTTCTATGTATCTATTTAAGCAATGGTGTTGTAGCCATTTTTGTATCAATCAAAATAATGAATTGAGTTTGTTTAGATGAAGCAATAAAAATACAGTTTGTATGCAGCAGCATGTTGGGAGAATTATTGTGTTTGTATTTATCTGAATTGATGTGTTGAGCAAGTTATTGTGTTTTTATATATTTTTTTATTTTTTTATAATCAGCTCCGAAAGAAGATTGAGTGACATTCTTCGAGTTCTCCAAAATTTATATATTTCTAACATATAAATATTCTTTGACGAAATTGAAGAGGTGGGAATCCTTTTCGACGTCCAAATCTATCTTACACATATCTTAAAGAGAATAATTGAAAAAAACATAGATTTAGCAGCCAGAGATACTAACTTGGTTTTGCCTGGGAAGCTGGATTAGCAGGACCATCAGCCTTAACTGAGTCAAAAAATGGATATATCTCATATCTCGCTGTGCAGCTGCCTGACATAGCCTGAAGTCCTTGTTTTGAAGAACAGCACCGTTCCATGCTTTGCCATGCTGTAGACAAACAGGATTTGCAATCCTCCATTGATAAGACTTTCAAGCACAGAACTAGACCGTACACCTCATGCGAAGCTGAGTATTTGGCTGACCCCACAGCATATCCCTTATTTGCAGGGTGAAGAGCTTGAGCAGACAAATTGGAGAGAAGACTAGAGGTTGTGGACACGAAACCCTTCACATTGCTTTTGATATCCCGGTCGTTCCTCAGCACATAGAAGATGGTATCTAGTCTTGAAAAGAAATCATAGTTATCATAGTGCAAGAAGCAATCAAACATCCACACTTGTCCACCTTTCGCATTGTCGCAAAGGTCTCCAAGCATGTTATTTGCTTCACTTGAACACTCTGAGCATTTCGCAACTGATACATCACCGATACACTGGAGCAGGCCATAGACTTTGTTGGGAGATTGGCCATGGGAAGACGTGCTAAACCCTGAATTTTGAGGTGCATTAGGAGACAGATCATTCCTTACTAGATCCAAGTTTGTGGAATATGTACTCCCCTCTGTGTAATTTGAAGCATTATTGCAGGTAGAATATCGGTATTCGCATATGGCTGAAGGCAAAACGATTAGAAAGAGCAAAATAAGAAACATTGCTGCCCGCCTGCCTCCTTCCCAGTTCCCACCCCCAAATTTGGGAAAAGAAGAGTTGAATCTTATAGCCTCCACAAAAGTCCACACATATATGAACAAAATGACATAATTGTTAAAACATTGAATAGTTTAGATTTAATGTTTGAATATAGCGGATACAGTTCGGCCTTCACAAAATAATTGGACAATGGCATTTATCCGGTCGAAGTCGAAGTCTTAGGTAAGTCTTTGTGGCAATTATCCAGTCCAAGACAAAGTCATGGGTAAGTCATGAATTTAAAGACAAGGGAGGCGGGCAGCTGTAGGTTGATTGGTGTAGAGGAGACGAGTGTAGGTTGAAAAAGCTTGCACTTGAAACTCACAGACTGGCCCACACGCCATCCCGCACAGTCAACTGTGTGTAGGAAAGCTCCATCTTATTGTACAAGTCGTGACTTGCTACCTACCTTTGAATTTTTTGTGAGGGATTTTTGCCTCGCTCAGGAATTTCAGAACTGGCCAAAGTTGCGATTCGATAGTCAAAGTTTACCTGCCAATTTAGACTTGCTTGCAGCCTTCTTAATGAAAGGCTTAGATTTCCGTATTTTTTAAATATAATTGAATTTCTAGGAAGAATGTATTATAGGATATTTTTCGTTGAGTTTCAAAAGTCTAGCATTGCAGTTACACATAAAATGAAGTGTGATTTTGTTTCGTAAAAGATCTTTCATTTCTTCGTGTTTGAAGGGTTTTCGAAATAGGAAATGAACTCTTGAATCTTAGAAAATATAGTAGGTGGTAAGAGTCAACAAGATATAATAGATGATGGAGACAACGATTTGGAAACTTGTACTAAGAAAAAGAGATAAGAGAAGAACGATAAAGATTTATGAGAGGCGAGGAGATTTTTTGGAAACAGAAATTCAAGATTCAATAGTTAACCAAAGGAGATAGTAACACTAAATTATTTTATCGGTCCACCTTAAAACACAAGAGGAGGAGTGTCATTATATGTTTGACCCAACATGATGGCACTATTTTAAGCTCAAAGGGGGATATTGTTGATGTTACTATTTATTTTTTTAAAGAGACCTTTGCTGACAACAATCAAGATTTAATCGGGTTTCAAGAAATTTTATAAATGACTCCTAATGTTCTTAGGGAAAGAGACAATATTAAAATGGTTAAGGATATCTCTATGGAGGAAGGAAGAATTGTTGTTTTTTTTAGTGCTTTTAAATCTCCCATATCAGATATAGCTTTCCCCCTTCTTTTTTCTAAGATTTTTGGGAGATTGTTTGTCATGATCTTTTGAGAGTTGTTAGAGACTTTTTCGATCAGGCGAGCTTTTGAAATAGTTTCATTCAACTTTTATTGTGTTGGTCCCTAAAAAGGAAGAGGCCAGTTCTATGCTAGATTATAGACCTATCAACCTCTATAATACAATTTATAAAATCTTCTCTAAGATAATTGTTAATAGGGTAAAACCTTTCTTTCATCTATCATTTTTCAACAATTAGAAAATTTGTGTTTCAAGAAGGCAGATTCATTCATTCTATGGATATCAGAGAATATTAAATCATAATATTTTCCATTATATAGGTTGGATGATGGTAACTGTGTGCTCTAAATAGCATTCACGAGTTCAACCAAATAACAAATAGCAGCCTGAACAGAATAAAAGATTATAACAAAACAAACAAATAGGCAATACAAACAAATCATATGGGTAGAGTGATGGAATATCCAACATTCCCCCCTTATTACATCACTTTTTGTAAAGTACTAACAAGTGAATCCTGAAAACTTTCAAACTTCACACATGCAAGAGGCTTAGTGAAGATGTCAGCATGTTGATCTTGTGTTGAGCAGTATTAGAGCTGAATGTTGTTTTGTTGAACATGTTCTCGTATGAAGTGACAATCCACTTCTATATGCTTAGTTCATTCGTGAAACACTAGATTTCGAACAAGCTTGAGAACACTCTGATTGTCATAATAGAGGACTATAGGTTGGTTTTGTGGTATCCCCAATCCTTTTAATATGCGACGTAACCATATTGCTTCACAAACTACTGCACTTGTTGCACGATTCTCTGCTTTTGTTGAGGAATGAGCAATTGTGGGTTGTTTCTTACTTCCCCAAGAAATAGGACCTGAACCCAAGAAGAAGACAAATCCAAATGTGGATTTTCTATCATCAACTGAACCTGCATAGTCTGCATCTATGTACCCTATCAAGTGGAATTGATCATTTCTTTTATATTCTAGACCATGATCCATTGTACCATGTATGTACCTTAAGAACCTTTTTGCTGCTTTCCAATGACACATTTTTGGTTCTTGCATAAATCTTGATAGATAATTAACAGCAAAACTAATGTCTGGTCTAGTATAAGTTAGGTAAATCAAACCTCCAATCATTTGATGATAGAGAGTTGCATTCACCTGAGGAGATGAATTAGAAATAGATAGTTGCAAACCCGATTCCATAGGTGTAGACATGGGTTTCAAATCCATCATTTTGAATGTCTCAAGCAGTGTCTTGGCATATTTTATTTGTGATACAAAGATATGGTGATCTGTTTGCCATACCTCTAAGCTGAGACAATAGTGCAGTAGCCCAAGATCTGTCATATCAAATTTCTTCTTGAGATCATTCTTGGTTGTCTCAATCATTGCTTTTGAGCTACTTGTGATAACTAAGACATCAACACATACAACAATGATCACAATATCCCCCCCTTGATCCTTGAGGTAGAGATTTGGATCATATGGATGCCTAGTAAAACCATTTTTTATCAAGTGTTCATCAATTTTAATATACCAAGCTCTAGGAGCTTGTTTCAAACCATAAAGGGATTTGATGAGTTTGCATACCTTCTCTTCTTTACCAGGTGCAATGTATCCCTCTGGTTGGGTCATATAGACCTCTTCCTTAAGGTCCCCATTAAGAAAGGAACTTTTTACATCCATTTGATACAATTTCCATCCAAATTGAGCAGCTAAAGCAAAAATCATTCTAATGGTTTTTATCTTTGTAGTGGGAGAAAATGTTTCCTCATAATCTATTCCTTCCTTTTGGGCATAACCCTTGGCTACAAGTCTAGCCTTATGTTTATCTATACTACCATCTGCTTTATACTTAGTTTTAAAAATCCATTTACAACCAATTACTTTCTTACCAGGTAGTAGATCAACCAACTCCCAAGTGTTATTTTTCATCAGAGATTGATACTCTGCATCCATAGCCTCTTTCCAAGGTTTTGATTCTAGTGCTTCCTAAACAGTAGATGGTTCAAAATTTTCAACAACTGTAGTCATTAGAGCTAAGTTTACCTCATTGTGAGCCATGCTCCGAGTTCTCGGTCCTAAAGTGGATGTGTCTAGCACTTCGTCTAGCTTAGCATCACGAATAGTACTAGTATACCACTTAGATCTTTTGATATTTGTGGGTGTTGAATCAGATTAACTATCAACACTCCCATCACTTTTCCCATCCATGTTGAATATAGGAGCACTATCTGTTGTAGGTGATGATGTAGGAGGAGAACTTGACTCACTCTACTTATCAAAACTTACATCTCTACTAATGTATATCTTATTTGTGTTGGGATCCATAAGACGATATGGTTTAGATTAATTGCTATATCCAAGAAGAATACATTGCATTTATTTTTCATCTAGCTTCTTCCTTTTTTGTTTAGGAATGTGCATATAGGCAGTGCATCCAAATACATGAAGATGAGAGATAGAAGGCTTTACCCCTATCAATGCTTCTTCTAGTGTGATTCCATCAAGAGCTTTGGTTGGTGCATGATTCAGAAGATAAACTGTTGTGTGAATAGCTTCAGCCCAATATGCACGCTCTAGTTGAGAATCTTTCAACATACTTCGGACCATCTCCACGATGATGTGATTTCTTCATTTAGCAACCCCATTTTTTTGAGGTGTGTATGCAGCAGTTAATTGACGTTGAATTCCATTTTCCTTCAGATATGTGGAGAATTTTGTGCTGGTGTATTCCCCCCCTCGATTTGAGTGGAGGGTACGAATACAATGATTCATATTTTTCTCCACTTGAGTGTGAAACTCTTTGAAATAGGAAAGAGCTTCATCTTTATGCTGCAAGCAATATACCCACATTTTCCTTGTATGATCATCAACAAACAGCTGAAAGTACCTGCATCCATTGTGACTAGGTGGCATTGGCCTGCAGAGATCAGTATGCACTAGCTGCAAAGGTTGGCTTGCACATTGCTCACTAAGATGGAAGGGTGCTCTATGTTGTTTTCCAACAATACAACTAGAACAAATGGCACTCGACTTCTGAAGTGAGGGAATCCCTTTGACTATGCTTTTCTTGCTAAGTGTAAGCAAGTAACTAGTGCTTAAATGACCAAATCTACGATGCTAAAGTAGAGCAAGATCTTCATTCTTAGTCACTAAGGCTTGATTATTAGCAACTGTATCAAGTCTGAACATTTTTCCAATCTCAGTAGCACTGGTAACAATCTTTTCATTTCTAGACTTATCTTTGATAAGACAAATCTTTGTATCCTAATGGCTATCAAACTCAATCCTAAGGTTGTGGTCAAGAAATTGATTAACAGAAAGGAGATTTTTGGTAAGTCCTAGCACGTACAAGACATTAGTAATCCTGCAACGATTAATTCCAAACCTCAAAGAGATATCACCAATACCTTTGATTTCATGACTAGTATCATCTCCAAGAGTGACTGTACCATGATGCGGTTTCAATGTGAGAGACCACTCCTTCTGACCAGTCATGTGCTTTGTAGCACCTGAGTCCACATACCATGTTGATTGCAAACCATCTTCTGAAGTGTGAGCTGAAAGCACATATTCCTCATCTGGAGAATCTTCTGCTTCAACAACATTGCTTTGTTGTTTCTATTTTCTCTTCTATTCCCATTGTGGTTTACCACTTTGAAATGGCTTCTTTGGATGTGGTTTGTTGGATGATCCTTTGTTGAAGGAATTGTACCAATAATTTTTCGCATCATGTCCAACTCTTTCACATATTGGACACTGCGTCATAGGCTTCTTACCTTTATGATGATTAGTCATAGCATGATCCTCCTCCTCATGTTCATGCGTTAAAGATTCTTCTTTCTGGAGTAGATTCACAAGCTTCTCAAAAGTGGGTGTTGTCTCTATGACATTCAAAGTCATCACAAAAAATTTATACCTCGAAAGGAGTGCTCGTAGAACAATAGGCACCAAAATTGCATCATCAATTGTTTCTCCCAATGCTTGTAAGGAGGCTCTCAATTCTGCAATCCTTTTGAGAAAGGATTCCAACTATTCTTCGTTCTTCATCTTCAGGATATGTAGCTGACTCTACAAATTTAGCATCTAATTCAGATTCTTCACCTCATACACCATCTTGAGCTTGTCCCATGCATCTTTGGTTGTGGACGAGTTGCAGATAAAGGGTTGGACATCATCAAACACACTAAACAAAATGATCAATTTCACCTTTCTATCGGCTTGATCAAATTTATGTTGTTCATCAGCATCTATCTTGTGACATGTTGTAGTTCCATTGACCACATCCCAAACTTCTTCAAACTCAAGTTGAGTTTTGAGTTTGGTTTTCCATGTGGAGTAATTATTCCCATGGAGCAATTGGGAATCTGGAAGAAGAAACTTTGGAGAACTTCCTGCCATTTTTTTTAAACAAGATGCTATTTTTCTATTTCTTGTTACCCAGACCAGTGATTCACCACAAAAGTAATGAAAAAAATGATTATTTGAAATTACAAATAACTTTTTATGGTATTTAAGCTTGATATTTCTAAAGCTTATGATAGAGTGTCTTGGCCTTTCCTCCTAGTTCTTCAAAATTTTGGTTTCCAAGGGAGAATTTTAAATTTGATTAAAGTTTGTGTGACTACTCTAAAGCGCTCTATTTTGGTTAATGGTATTCTTAGGGGTTTTTTCTCTTGTGGTAGAGGTTTGAGACAAAGGGATCCTTTATCCTCTTATTTTTTTATAATTTTGGTTGTGGTTCTTGGTAGAAACTTTCAAAAGATGATTGATTCTAGAATTTGAATAAGGATTAAATATGCTTCTTCTTTAACTCCTTCCTCCCAGTAATATTTTGTGGATGATGCTATTATTTTTGTTGATGTCACTATTGTGGAAAGCTAAATATTGGAAGGATTTTCTTGCCGATTATGCTAAATTTTTAGGATCTAGTATATAAATTATAGTAAGAGTATGTTATATTTCTTCACCATTGAGGCTACTCTTCAAAATAAGATTCTAAGAATTTTGGCCTACCAACAGGCTAACCTTCCTACTACTTAACTTGGGCTCCCATTGTCTACCAAAAAATTATCTAATAACTATTGGAATAGTATTGTTAAAAGGGTGTAGAATAAATTGGCTAGATGGAAAAGAAACTTTTTAAGCTAAGCTGAAAAATTTTAGTTACTAAAATCCTTTCTACAAAATATACCTATTTTCTATCTTTCCTCATTTAAGATTCCATCTTGTATGGCTAAAAGAATAGAGAAAATATAGAAAAAAAATCCTTTGGACACGAACAAAAGAAAAATCTAAATTTCTTTCGTGAATTGAGATATAATTTGCAAACTGAAAGGAAAGGGAGGTCTTGATATAAGAATATTGCAACTATTTAATAAGGCTTTGATGTCTAAAATTGGATGGAATCTCCTTGAGAGTAATAAGTACTGGAGTCACATATTTAAAGCTAAGTACTTAGATAATAGGGATCATTTTTGTTTTCTATCTCCATCCATTCTTCCTCAGGGTTCTATCATCTAGAATACATTATGAAAAGAAGAAATGTGATAAAACAAGGTCTTTTCTAGAGGGTGGGTAATGGTAAGAGTTAATTTATGGAGTGGCAAGTGCAATGAGGGTCTTTTGTTGTTCTCAATTTAAAAAATTCTCAAATTAGGGACCTTCTAGTAAAATTGAATAGTGAAAAGTTACATGGATATATCTAATGGAATGGGTTTGAGCCTAGTTGAAAATATTTTAGTAGATAAATGATGAGTGGAATACAAGATGGGTTGAGTTGATTAAATAATTAATTTAGAATATAAGGGCCTCACTTTTTTTGTTTAGATAGAAAAGATGAATGTCTTTGTACTACAAATCCTTCAAGAGACATTTTTTTGTTCATCTTATAGTTTAATTACTAATGATAATGGTAGCTTTCTTTTGATTGGGGTCAAATATGGAATAACAAGGTGACTTCAAAAATAAATTATTTCTAGTGGGTTGCCCTCCATAATAAGATTCTCACAATTGATTACCTAAATAGGAGGGGTTTTCAATTTGTTAATAGGTTTAGTTTGTGTTGTGCTAGAAAATAAATATGGACCATTTTTTATTCCATTGTGACTCTACTAGAGGAGTTTTCCAGGAGGTCTTGAATAATCTTAGGGTTAACTAGATTTTTCCTTTGAATCTCAAATATTTTACTAGCAATTGGAATCAAATCTCTCCTTTTTCTCACCACATGTGTGATTAGGGAAATTTGGACACAAGTCCCTCTTCATGTGGCTTGGATTCTCTAGAAAGAGAAAAATAATAGTATCTTCAAATATCAAAACAGGAATAGCAAAGAGGTATCTATAAGCATGATAAATGGTCTTCAAGAGATTATAAATTTTTTGAAGTTTTAAAATGGAAAATTAATGCCTTTATATATTGAGCAAAGAGTGAAGAAAAATTGGGGGGCTAATTGGGCCAAGTTCCTTATGAGAAACATTGTTAAATGGTAGTTCCCCATGAAAGGATGGGTCAAACTCAATTTTGATGGTTGTTCTAAAGGAAACCCTAGAGTTGTTGTTGTTGGGGGTGTGATAAGAGATGAAAAAGGATAGTTGAATGAGGGGTATGCTAAAAGTATAGGATGAAAATCGAATAATGAAGTTGAGGCACAAGTGGTATGGTGGGGTGTCAAAATAATAAAGATGCTGGGATTTCAAAAGGTGGAGATTGATGGAGACTCCAAAATTATTATTGACTTATTGAAAAATAATAATCCTTCACTTTAGAAGATCAAGAATATGATAGAAGAGCACATAGATCAGTAATGAAAAGTTTTGATCAATTCAAGGTAAGACATGTTTAAAGGGAAGGTAATTAGGCAAAAAATTACATGTTTCTAATTTATGTTTGAATTTCCTTGATTGGAAATATTAGAAGTTTGATTTAAATCCCCCACTCAAAGTCAAGGAGATTATTTTTAAGGATAGACAAAATATTTCTTCTAAATGACTATTCAAAGGAAGTATATTTATCCTCCTTTATTTTTAATCATTATAAAGGATCCAAAATTTTAGTGATAATATTTGTGAAGTGAGAAATTTAAAAGGTGCTATTCATATTATTTTTTGGGATGGTGATAATATTTTTCCACTTTTTCATTGAGTGAAAAGAATAAAAATTATGAGTGTTTGCTCATTCATGTGGGATTTATTTTGCATGAGTGAGGATGGTTTTTCACTGTCTAGGGAACTAAAGGAAATAATTGGCATGCCTTAGAAAATTTCTAAACAAATTAGAAGAATTATGTCCCAATTAGTACCTTTTGTTGGGGGATGAGTTATTTTCTTTTTGCCCCTCATGTGATGAAAATAAAGAAATGAGATGTTAATTTCAAGAAAAGGTGGCAAGTTTTTTTAAGGATCTATGCTAGCAAGAATAGGATGTTGAGTTTGGTAGATCTTTGTTGTAATTGTGTTGTGTGTATTTTACAATAAAATTTCATCTTTAAATAGGAATTCATAGGAATAAAATTAGGTGTAGGCCAACTCATTTAAATTCAAATTTTGAGAATAATTTATTGCAAAAATGTCAAAATTGAATTCTCATCATGAAAGACAAAGTTTGACCCTAATTTATGACCTACGCTTTTTGAGAAAACACTAGTACTAGGGAAATCCTACCCATGTCCAAGTGTTTTGCACCCGTTAAAGTGTGGAACATAAGTTTGGGGTCACATGACTTAGTACCTACCCAAATCTAAGCATTTATTAGAGTTAACAAGGCATACTATCATAAAAAGGGTTTTTTAGGGTAGTATTAACATATTCTCTTGAGTTGGAAGGTGAGGTCAATGCAACTAAGTGTTCCAAAAATGGCTAAGGGAGTGGACACCAAAGTGAACACCAAATAATGCATGACATTGCACTTTCATCTTTAGGCAGCACATTTTATAACACTATTATAATAGATTATGGTAAGGGAAATAATTTAGTTGAAATAATATTTCTATACCCATTGCAACTTGAGGAACAAGGATATCAAACCTTAGGAATATTGACACAATATCAAGGTCAATTAAGATAATTATTTAATAAGAATTAGATAAGAGGCCATTATGGTAAACAACTGGTGTGTTCTCTTATAAATACATTGTTTCTATTTTTTTTGTTTTATACTATGTTCTTCTTTGCCATATCTTATGGTTGAATTATCAATTTTTCTGGGCATTTATTTCCTTTTTTTTTTAATAATATGTTACAAATTAAGGGTGTCATTTTAGGTTATACTAATTACTTGCACATTGTAATCATGCTCTCCTATATATTCTAACTTAAGTATTTTCTACCCAAGAATAAAAATATATAAATATTATATTATAGTCTAGAATACCTCCATGATTGAGATTTATCTTGTGGATTATGTTGGAAATAAGCCACAACCATACCGATGATGGGTTGGCCAAAGAAGGTCTAGTAGTTTAGTTGGTAGAGCTCATTGGTATAAAATGGAAGGTCCTAAGTTCAAGTCCTAGATGGTCCATATGAGTTGTAGCTCAACATTTAATATTAGAGCTAGGATAAAATCCCCAAGCACCTATAGTGTGGCTTAAGGGGGGTGTTGGAAATAAGATACACCCAAACCAACAATGGGCTAGCAAAATAGGGCTAGTAACTTAGGTGGTAGAACACTCCAGTAGAAAATGGAAGGTTCTAGGTTCAATTCCTAGCTAGTCCATATGAGATGTAGCTCAACATATTCAATAAATATTGTGACTAATTTATGACATTTCACTCAAAACACTAAATATCATTTGGAATTCATCTAATTAAGTCATTATTGTTAGTTCATTTGCTAAAGGCATTCATTGATGTTCCCCTCTTATGTGCTAAAGGATTTGATACACATGGATTGAATTAAAAATAAAAGGAAAAAATAATATTTTTCAAAATAAAAGAAATTTTAAAAAAGAGAAAAATTTGGGAAAAAAAATTAAATTAAAAGTCAATCATTTTGAGTAACTCAAAAATATAAATTAGACCTATAGATGTCTAATTTGAAATGAAGCTATACCTTGATGGGAAGAGACTCTCTCAATACAATCTAGATATTATAAATTGGCCTAGCATCCACCTATAGACATAAATGATATATTCCTAAAGGTTCCATAGATTTTGTGAATTATTGTGTCAAATTTTAACAACCTTTTTCTCTAGGTCTCTTGAGAGACTCTCTTAGTAAAATTTAGCCCAAAATTATTTGGACACTTAACGAATGAGATGGGACCTCTAGTAGAATTCACTACTCCACCCTAACATGTTTGCATTATTGGTTTGGTCTTACAAGGCATGGAAGAAAAAATATTGGTATTAGCAACTTTACACTAAATGCCACTAATTCTAGAAGAATGCATCCATTGTCAACATATTCAAATGGTTTTGAGTTGAAAAAAATTAGGATTTGCAGATTTTATATAGGTCTAACATGCACCTGTGGGCACAAATGATACATTCTTAGGTGCTACAAATGTTAAGAACCATTGTTTTAAAGTTTGACAACCTTTTGCACTAGGTCTCTTAAGAGACTCTCATGATATAATGCATCTTAGAATGTTCAAGAAAATTAGGGAATGAGACGATAGATCCAATTGAATTTATTTCCCCACCTTGACATGTTTGCACTATTAGTTTTGTCCAATAAGGTGTGGAAGAAAAAGTTTGTCTATTGGAAACTTTACACTAAATGCCACTAAGCCATTTCAGAATAATGCATTCATTGTCAACATAGTCAAATGGTTTGGAGTTGAAAAAATATTGGATAGGCTATTTTAGATAGGACTAACACCACATGT
The DNA here is from genome assembly GCA_007258455.2 of Sequoia sempervirens. Taxonomy (NCBI): domain Eukaryota; kingdom Viridiplantae; phylum Streptophyta; class Pinopsida; order Cupressales; family Cupressaceae; genus Sequoia; species Sequoia sempervirens. Next base: position 24,360,923 of record VDFB02000363.1, read on the forward strand.
AGGCACAATTGATGCATTCCTAAGTGCCATGGATTTTGAGAATTATTGTTTCAAATTTTGAAAACCTTTTTCTCATAGGTCTCTTAAGATACTCTGTAATTACAATGTAGTTGAAAATGACCATGACACTTACGTAATGAGATGAAACCTCTAGTAGCATTCATTGCCCCACCCTTACATTTTTCACTATTGGTTTGGTTTGACAAGGTGTGGTTTAGAAAAAAATGGCTATTGGAAATTTTATACTAAATATCATTGAGCCATTTTGGAAGAATGTATTCATTGTTAGAAATGGTATGGAGTTGAAAAAACTAGGATATATTCTATTTTAGATAGACTTAATATCCACCTCAAAGTGCTAAGTTGTGTCAAGTAACATATCCTTTAAAAACCTAAATGAAAAGCCTTAACAACACCCAATTGTGCAATCTCATAGATAAAAAAAAACATAGGTGTCTCATAAAACCAACATGGATGTAAGCCTCTCTAACCAAGGAAGATCAAACTCAAATCCATTCCCAAAACCAAGAAATCAGCCCAATAACATCTCGTAAAACTCCTCATAAATGATATCATAAATAAACTAATTTGCACAAGGAGATAAACAAGTCAAACATTCCTCAAATGAATCCTCTATAAATAAATTACAATATCTCAATATCCACAACCATGAGAAAACAAATCATAAAACATAATATATCTAAAAATAGGATGGGAAATACCTCTTAAATGATTTTTTAGTAAGTATACCAAGAGTGGGGAATGATATTGCTCCTCCAAGATACACCAAGTCACAATGACTTTCCAAGAAAAATATCCTATATAGGTCCATCATGAACTCACATCCATATCCAAATGAAGGCTGGGTATGTGCAAGATCATTATGGAAAAAACAAGCCCTTAAGTGGCAAAAAATTTAGAAAAATCAGAGTTAGGAAACTTGATGTAAAAATTTGAATAAGTTATCTATATTATTTCAAAAATATGTAAGAATAGAATCTGTAGAAAATTGAATGTAGTTTCTAAACTACTAGGTTTATTTAAAAATAAAAATCTATTTGGTGAAAATTTGAAATTTCAATGTAGTAGTACTTAAATTTTAGGAAAATAAAAGTAGTGTCAGACCACCTAACCACAATAAAATGATAAAAAATTTACAAGATTTTAGATATAAATAGAGGACTCATGTACCAATGTGATGCATAGTTTTTGTAATTTTTTCCAAGTAAATAATTAATTATGAATTTTTATTACAAATTTTAAAAATATAAAAACTTGTATGTCTGCCCACCTTAACTTGGTCAAAACTTCATGAAACTCAATTTTTCTTTTTTTAATCCTATAGTATACAAAGCATAGAATGTGACCCATGTTTCAGATTCAAAAAATGTGATACTGTTTGAAAGCTATAAATGTTTTTAAATCAACCTATCAATCAGGACTTTAGTCATAATTCAAATAGAAAATGAATAATAATTATTTATTAAATTCAAATTAAAGCATAATTTATATTGGTGGAAAGCTGAGAATCTCCTTTAAAAACCCTTTTCGTTTCATCAATTTTGGGTAAAAAAATAGTCATTAGCCACATACCCTACACATACACATCATATCGCCACTTTTTGGCCCATCATGATCCTGCAAATACCCAGATCCTTAGACTTATTGTTGGAAAAATTCACAAGTAACCATTCCAACACATATATCTAAGTACAAGGAATCTCCAACCTCACCTGGTTCTCTCTAGTATCCATGATAATCCACCAATCAATCTATGCTAACTTCAAATGCAACTTGCAAAGTCATGAAGCTCCAAGAAAATGATTAATACTTAAAACAAAAGAGAAGTAACAAGACCATTGTAAAAGCTTCAATCATAGAATGAATAACGCATCATCACATTAATAATATCATTGTATCATATCAATACTCTAATATCAAATCAAGATTCTACCTTGGCACAACATCAAAACCATCCTTCCAACCAAGGATCGCCTGTTAAACCTAACATCTCAACCAAAGACTCAAGAGTAATCCATGGCTAACCAATATGTCAAAATCTCCAATCATATGAAGATAACCATCTCTTATCAATGAAACTAAAAAATGTCAAAGAAATATCACTATAACATCAAGATCCAAGAGATCCTTCATGACACTAGTACCCACTACAAAGGATCATTCATCACAAAGTGATGAATCCACATCACTACAAAATCTCCCATTGAATTGTGATATCGATCTCTCTAGGAATCATGATAACCATCTCCTAAATAAAAATCAAGAATCAATTGTCAATATAACCAAAGAAGTCAATGAACCCTCACTACAACCCAAGGACGGAATCCAAGAGCTCCTTATGACATCAATAAACCATTTTAAATGATCATCCATCTTCTAATCAAATATTATCCATGGCGGGCACTACATACTGCAACAACAACTTAGAACCAAGATCTTGAAACAAAAAAGATAGAACACACCATGTAACTAAAAAAAGCTCCCACTGAAAGTGATTCTAATCTATACATGGCATCATGACAAACATCATTTCCAAAAACTCTATTAAAAGTGAATAGATTTTATCATACACCATATATTACTACTAATTCTAGTAAACAACTATATTAGGTACTCCAAAATATTTTATTTTTCTCACTATAATAAGCATACCAATGTAACCAAGGTGATCAAGAATAAGGCCTATCAAATAGAATCCTCATCAAATAATTTTATAAGATCTACACATATGCAACATCTCAAATGAGAAATACATTATTAGTGCTCCAATATCTCATAACTAAATAAATAGATTCAACACCACATTAGTATCATGTGCATAATAGAGGTAATAAAATATTGAATGTCGATTTCCAAGACTCAAACACTAGGATTAACACTAGGCCTAACTTTCCAAAAAAATCCACATAAGAGTACCCATATACCAATAAGAACCCACCAAGCATCCCTATAAATCTATAATTTTAAAAATCTAGAAATCTCTAAGAGTCGGAACACAGTTTTTTCATAAATTTATAAACCATAGATTTTGATTAACATGTAAAACCTACAAAACCATGTCTTTGTAAATCTAAATCCACTTAAACATCTAGATATTCACATCATCAAATATGCCATCTAAAAAAATGGAATAATTGTAGTTCCCCTTAGGTTGCTTTTGTTTATGGCAGTTACATAGTGTATTTGGACTTGATGATACTTGTTTGATGACACTTGGATACTGTGACACTTTGATGCTTAGTTACGATAATATTTGATGACACTGTTATATCTTATGTTTTATGCTTATATCATGGTTAGCAGATTAGTTTAATTGTTTATGTGAGCTATCACTGATATGAAGATTATGTGTTTATTGAATGTATGTTCTATCATGATTTGATATCAATTATTGTGCGTCGATGTATTGGTGAAGGGGAACAAGGTCGCATCACTCACTTGCCAGTGCCCTGCGACGCTACGATTTTCCCTTCACAGTGTGATTGACTATTTTTCCCTATGCACATGTTCAATCGTGTGATTTGCTACAGGCTGCAAGTACCAGGCATTGACTCCACCTGAATTTCCAGGTTTGAGTGTGCCTTAATCCCAATGGAGTTTTTTGTTTCGAAGATAGCATCAGCTCCCCCACGTTGAGCCATCATCCTCATCAAGGATGAGTATCCGTGTGTCACACCCCATCTTTAAGGTCAATTCGAGTTGTGTTGTCAATGTTGTTGTCATTTTGCTTTTCGTTTCACTTGTAGTTTGGTTTTGCTTGACAATACGTTATCTGAGTAATGTGATTGTTAAGTGCCTTTGTTCGATTATTTTATTAAGGTGGAAATTATTGAAATTTAAAAGGGATTTTGGAATAATTAAATGAAAGATTTTATATAATTTATGCCTTGATTAAATAGAATTTACTAAAGTCCTTATTCAATTTTAATAAATTAAACTTTATGGTTTAAAATGGAATATTTAAATAAAAATATTAAATTGATGAGATTGTATAAATAAATTATAAGCAAGATTAAATTAATAAACCAAATATTTTAATGGTTTAATCTTTTGTGTGTAAATTTATAAGACATGGTTAAAAGAATTTTAAAATTAAAACAAGTTGTAGAAGTTGTGAATTATGGGGAAAAATAAATTAATTAAATTAAGAGAGGATGCAATTAGGGATAGTGGAGGATAATAAATTAATTAGTAGGAGTTAATGAAGAGGGGCATTTGGATTATTTTCTGGGGGGGGAACTAATTTTGCATTGGGTGGGCGGGAGTTTCTGGTTCTTGGAGTTGTTTCTTCTAGTTCTGGGAGCTTGAAATTGGGGTTTCTACAGAAGTGTTAGATTTAGAAGAGGTTGGAGCTGTGAGTTTACAAATTGGAGAAGAGATTGGAGCTGCGAGTCGGTGGTAAATAGCTATGCTTCAGCTTCAGCTCAGGCAGCCAATTTTTCAGGTTCCAATGTTATTAAACTTTTCCTCTGCTTAATCTTAAACTAAATTTAATTGATAAATGAATTCTTGGTTTTCTCTATAATTTCTTTATGCGTAGTTTGTGAATCTTTAATTGATTGTTTCTGAAATAATTTCCTGATAATAATATAATCTGGGTGAAGATACAACCCTTGAATTCGAGGTGGCAATATTCTCCCCCTGTTGCATGTCTTTTTCCCTATGTATTTCACTCCTCACACTATTTTGCTTGGGTCTCCATTAATTTCCAATATTCTTCCTTTAATATAATTTGTTCGGGCATAGGTTTGTTAGGTGATATTCATGTACTTCTGGCACTGTGAATGTGACATCGAGGTATGTCACCTTATATTCGACTCATTCCCTCAAAAATATCGATGGTCTTTCACGTTGTGTTGTAGCTGATACACCATTTACTTTCTTGTGTTGAAATTTTATTATGGAATCTTGATCTTGGTATAAACCTATAAATTAACCTTTCTGAATTGCACCTATGTGAGAGGTGACAGCGTTATCTTATGCGCCTGTATTTTATCCTTGGATCTTTAGACTTTTCTGTAGAAGCCGATGACATAAATTTGGCCTGGGAATTCTCGAGTAAACACCAAAGTGCCAAATCTTTAATGCCATGCGTGTAGAGTTTAACCTATTGCATGTCATATGCCATGAGCATTAAATTTTCTTTTATTCTATTCGTTGTCTTTTAAGTCATGCAAAGTTTAGTAATTGATAACTTAGAGGAATCGGCCTGATAACGCAGGCCAAGCATAAGTAAACTTCAATCGCCGATCGTATTGGAATCGAGATATCAATTCCATGTAATGTACGTTGTATTCTAACTTTTGATGAAATTCTTCAGTAATCCCTTGGAGATAGATTTATTAGTTAAAATGATCTAGTTTGAGAGATAGGGACATGCGTACTTTGGCATAGGCTTGGTTGCAAGCTTAGTGATTTTTCTTCATTCAGTGAAATTAATTCAAAAGCATTAGAGCCTGGGAAACACATACAAATACATATATCTGAGGAAAACATATAGTAAAGTGCATGTATTCGCTACACACTTATACTCATTTCATCCTTTGATCGATGTCTGGGAATCTTAGCCAACCGCTGTGAAACATATAGTGATACTGCCTGTTATCAACCCTCCCATGCATCTGTCCGAGTCTTTAGTAAGCCATGACTAGATAGGAATAGCGGAAGTTTCTCCTGAGTCACCAGTGTAGCTTTCTCTGCCTTTTCAGACTCTTTGATTGCTACAGATCGACTGTGGGATTTGATCATTTGTACCATATGGTTAATGTGCTTCGAATCCTTGGATCTAAATGAAATTTCCTTAACATAAATACTGTTAGGGAATTTCAATGTTGGCTTGTAGTTGGCATTAACGTCGGCGCTTGGAACATTGAAAAATTTCTTTATATAAGAATTCCCTCCATCTTGTTGGCTTCTAACACTCTTGATGGTGGCTACATGAAATGGAACCATGATTCCATATATGTTTACTTTAGTTTGTGCCACCGCCTCCCCTCTTTTTTGGCTGGGTAAAGTGGTTTTTTAACTCCCTGTATCTCAGAGATTATACTCTTATTGCATTGTATGAAAACTTTGACTGATGTGATCTTCGAATCATAGTATATCACTACGCTGGTTTTTCCTCTCCACTGCATCTCCCTTCATATTGTTAGTCGTTGCCTGTAGGTAACTATGGATAAATGCACATTCACTACACTATTATTATCTCAAATGCCTTCATTCAATTTGATATACTTCAAGTTTTAGCAGTTAGAAATATATAAATATATATTTATATTGATATCGATTTATACATGTGCATCCTTGTGGTACGTATAAACCTGATTATGTCTGTGGTATTGTTTTATATTTTGTATTGTATATGCAACTCTTTTATATATATATATATCTTTATTTATTCCAAATATTTTCTTAATTGATAATAATTCATTTTATACTTAAAAGGCAGAATTTTACTTGATCATATAAGTTATACGTGATTGATAATTATATAAATATATATATATATATATATACACTTACTTACATATGTTAGGTGTATATAAGTTGTAATTGGACATATGTATATATATAATTGTTAAAACCGATAAATGGACATTGTTGCGTAAATCACAAAATGAACATATAGGAGGAACACATGAATTAGAAAAAAACTTAAATGTGTAAGGGATTAGTGTATTGTGTAAATGAAAGATTTGTATAATTAGTACAAGGTTATTAATGTGGTTAAGATGAATATTCTGTAACATGATATGGAAGCTTTGTAAACTCACTTTAGATTCTATTTTTCTATCATTGGTTGAATTGTGTTTGTGAAGCAATGTGATTGGATGATGTTTGAGAATGGATTATGGGTTTTGATCAATGTTTATGTTATCTTGTAAAGTGAATATTAGGAGTCTTCCAGAGGACAGGGAGAATTATTTTCTTGATGGAATTTATTGGTAACCCTTTTGAGATGATTGTTTTGTGATCAATGAGTGTATGATGGTCATTAACCTTGCACAGTGGTTGGAACTTGTGAGCGGGAAGGGTAATTCCTTGCCATGTTGTATTGTTAATGAACTCTTGTGATTGTACAAGTGGCTTTTCTCTTTGATTTTATTGGGTTTTCTTGTTAGTCGGGGAGTGGCTCTCAATGGGGGTAACCCATGTGGGAGTTTCATAATTAAGTGATAACCTAAAATGAACTAAGGGGTTGGGTATTAATCACACTAATCAAGATAAGTGAATACCTCACTCATGGTTCAAGTGTGTGTTTAGGCTTGAGATGAGTGGGAAGGCTTTGAATGGCAAGATCAACTACCTGGTCAAACTGGAAGGTATGTTAATCCCGCATAGTTTCTATGGGGGTCTGATAGCCAGTAGAGGTAGCTAGGGTAACCCAGGATGGGGGTTCGGTAGCCTAGGAAGGTTACGCCAGTGTAACCCATAGCAAATTATGTGATGAAACTCCCTCCTACGGAAACCTAGTATCCTCTTGATTCTTGTCTCTCTTTGATGTAGTGTGTCTCTGGAAGTGATATTACTGTTGTTTGAAGTTGTACTATACTTGTTCATTGATGTCATGTTATCCCTTGTATTGTTTAGTGTCTTTTTCCTAATTGTGATGGTGGGACCCTTTGTTATCTGTAGCACAAGGGTGACCATTGGGTTCCACATGGTTGGGTGGAAAGTGCATTGTACTCCATTGGGTTCCCTCTCCATGTTCGTGATTGTGGTGACTTCTCCTGGATTGAAGATTTTTGCATTGTACCAGCTCATGTGGATTGCTACTCTTGTACTTTTATTGTATCTTAATTTGATATATCGTGAATCATACTTTGATGGACAATCCTCACTTGTATATGAGGAGATATTGTGGTTCAGATGTATAAATGTAATGATGCAACTGATGTAGAACTCTATTATGTAATGGACTTGGTAACAAATGTGATTGCATATGTAAATTAAATGGTTTGATTCAATTGATCTCCTTTGAATTCATGTTATAGTTGTATCACAATGATTACTTGATTAAATGAGATGATTAGATGTAACTCCTAATTGATGTTAGCATTTATTTAATGTAATGATTTATAGTTTCTTGCTTGTTAGTGGATGGGAATCATGTAGCGTAGTCATAGACCTTAGAGGACTTAGGTTATATTTGTGTCAATGCTTCATTTATGATAGTGTGCTTAATGCACTTTCAAAAAAAAAGTGTTCCAAGTTTTTTGGTGTTAGAGTGTTGCCCTCTAGGGTCTTGTGGCGGGGGTGTTACACATGGTATTAGAGTCCAAGTTCAAAACACTAGACCTGTGCTCTAGGTATATACAAGAGCCCATTAAGTTGCGTTTGCTTAGATTTTGAAGTTTACATTTCCCTTGTTGACCTCGTCTAACACCCTAAACTTGTTCTTGGTGGTGTCTATGTAGGATTATGCCTAGAGGTTGGGATCAAGGTTGAGGGCATGGTACAGGTCATGGTGGTCGTCATGGGGCCAATCACTAGGACTCCCCTTCCTAGAGTTCCCGCAAGTCGGATCGTGAGGAACAATAGGGTTCATTGAACAATCGGGAAGGTGGAGGATAGAATCTGGATTAGCTAGGGTTGGAGGGCACACAGTTGCATCACTTACTTGAGGAGGTTCTTGCCTGTCTTGGTCTGAGGCAAGAGGGTGAGCAGTTGGTGATTAGAAAGAGAGAGAGAGAGATCTCCCAGGAGGAGAGATATTGTAGTTGAGCAGGATGCCACATTAGCTGGCCATATGAGGGACCTCGTTCAAGCATGTCCTCTGACATTTGATGGGACTGACAGTGGTTTAGAAGTAGAGACTTAGTTAATTGATTTGAATAGATGTTTTAGTATGCATCCATATGGTAGCAATACCAAGGCCCAATGTGCTATTATGCATCTTTGAGGTTTTGCTTCCACGTGGTGGCATCTAGAGGAGTAGAAGCTCTATTTGGATATAGATTCAGTCTCATGAGAGATGTTCTTAGAGAGATTCAAAGCTCAGTTCTTGTCTGACCATTGGAGACAGTGTCATGCGAACGAGTTCCATGAGCTGAGACAGATGGCGATGTTAGTTGAGCAGTATGAGCAAAGATTCTATGAGCTCAAGTAGTATGTTGGCATTGGAGATGATGAGGGTATGTTAGTACAACACTTTATCAAGGGCTTGAATGCCCAAATTAGTGGGGGTGTTTGATTGTTTGAGCTGAAGATTATGGAGGTAGCTGTTAGAAACCAAGATCTAATTGCAAAACAGAAAAATCACCTTCCACAGAAGAGAAAAATGAAAAAGCAGAGATTTGCAAAAGATGTGCAAATTGATAAATTCGAAGTACAAAATATTACAAGAGATAATTTTCTTTATAAAAGAAAAGATGCATAAACCTAATCTTATCTTGAGCAAAAAGATAGCTCAATAAGATAAAGATGAAAACCGATAACTTAGGAATTAAATAAAACCTAAGTAAACCTATGCAAAGTGTAATTAATAATTAATTACACCAACACCCCCCATAAGTACAACTTAGGGAGAAGCAGATTATTATGCAAACATGAGTCCCGGCAACAAGGCCTGATCAGCTACTCATGTACAAATGCAAAGAGAGAGAAAACCTAGTGGGAAAAACCCCCCCTTAGTGAGATGAATTGCTGCAAAGAATCACTGGAAGAACTCTGAAGAAGCAACACTAGAACCCCAAATCCGGCAAGCAAGGAAATATACTTCTATTTGAAAAATACCATATCAGAATCACAAATGCAATAGCAGACCCGATGCCAAGGAACACTGAAAAACTCACATACTGGATCAACCCTGGAATCTGTGAACAACAGTAGATGTAAGGATGAAAGGACCCATAATGATGACAAATCTGGAAGTTGTGTCTCTCGAAGCCAATGCCAAACTAAAACTAAAACTTCTTGTAAGATGAGTACCATTAAGATTCTGGAACATTAACCATAAAAAAATGGCCCTCAAATGAGAAAGATCTGAACCAATGCGGATCAAGAACCATAAAATCCCAATGTGAAGTGTGAACCGAAGCAAACAAAAGATGTATCCAGCTAAGCAAAAAAGAAGCTAAAAGGAGACAACAGGAAACTAGACAAACTCATGCGAGTTGTCACCAACATGAAAGATGGATGCAAGAACCCCCCTCAATGGAATTTTATATCAGTTCGTTATTACAATACCCAATGATTGCAGAAGCAGAGAATGCAAAACTACAAAAATATAAGCGAAAAATGAAAACCTAATGCACCAAACAAAATATTAATGTATGCATAAAAAAGGTATACATATTCTGTAAATGACCTCATATCTGCATAGAGGTCGAAACCATCTTTCCAATTCCGCAAAAATCTTGAAAAATAGATAAGCGTGTCAAAAGATATGCCTCTCGGAGTGAAAATGGCAACATCTGACTTCTGAGGCTCAACAAGGAATCCAAAAAGCAAAACCAAAAAATCACAATAGCACCATTGTGTAGAACGTCAAAACAGCTTTCCGACGATATCTCGTTTGCAAAAAAGGACACTGTATGTGAAAGTTATGCTCGTTTCCGCGAAACTGCTCCAAAAGGGTCCGATTTGGCCATGTGAAGCCCTCAGGGGCTAAAAAAAAAAAACCTTTGTCACCTGGGCAGACCAGGGGGCTAGCGGCAAGGTCTAGGGCCGAAGCTCCTAGTCACCCATGTAACCACCGTAGGAGCTAGGCCGGCGCTACAGGGGGCTGGGCAGAGCCCATGGTCGTCCAAAGGACCACCTGCTGTGTATTAAGCCTGCGGAGGCTGCACTCTTGTTGGCGGCGGTGGCTGGAGCTTGGGGCTCCTAGTCTTTAATATGACCATTACGGAGCCCGCAAGGGCTATAGGTAGCTAGCGGAGCTCAGGCGGAGACTGTCGGTGGCTGGCCGGTGACTAACTGGAGCAGCGGTGGGAGCGGTGCGTCGGTGGAGATCTGGTGGCCGCCCGGTGGTGAAGTGGTGGCTGCCAGGTGGAGCTTGGTTTTATACAAGCGACACAAAAAACAAACGCCAAAAATTGATTTTTTAATTATTTTTTTGAATTTTTTTCATACTGCATGCCTCAAAAACTGTGCCTAGGGGCTGTACAGCCCCTTGGGCAAAAAAAATATGCCTCTCCAGACAACTGTGTCCAAATCAGATAAATTTTATATCAAAATAGGGGTTTTTGGGTACTGCGAATCCAACGGCGAGGTCAGTTTGGGCCCAAAGTGCTCCAAAAATCAGGCGACCCCCAGATCTATCTGAAAAATCACCAAGCTAGAAACCCTCGCAGATCTGATAAACAATGACCAAAATGAATGAAATAAAAGTCATTTCTGACTTTTTCCAACTTTCTGAATCCAACAGAAAACCCCGATCTGATCCAAGACGTTGCATAAAGATGCTCAAGGAATGAAACCCTCGAGGGACCTCGAATGAGCTCTGCATTGTGTTCCTCCAAAAAAGTTGAGAAGGGGCTGTAAATTAAGGCTCTGATACCATGTTAGAAACCAAGATCTGATTGCAAACCAGAAAAATTACCTTTCATAAAAGAGAAAAATGAAAAAGCAGAGATTTGCAAAAGATGTGCAAATTGATATATTTGAAGTACAAAATATTACAAGAGATAATTTGCTTTATAAAAGTAAAGATGCATAAACCTAATCTTATCTTGAGCAACAAGATAGCTCAATAAGATAAAGATGAAAACCTATAACTTAGGAATTAAATAAAGCCTAAGTAAACTTATGCAAAGTGTAATTAATAATTAATTACACCAATAGTAGCTATGGAGAAGGCTTGGATAGTTTAGGGGAATTTGGCTATGGCTTTAGGTGGGAAGATAGGTGTACAAATCGGTAGTGCACCTCTAGTTGGTGTTGGATCTCAAGGTGGTCAATCTCAAGCTACGGGTTCCTCCAAGGGACATCAGGAACCTGCTAAGGGTGAGTGGCAGTAGCACTCTCAGTCAAAACATAAGAATTCTCAGTCCCAACATGGTGGTAGTTGGATTCAGAAAAAGAGGGATCAGAGTTGGCAGTAAAACAAATGTGATTGTTTTGATCAGCCAGCACAAAGTTCTCAATCTACGGTTAGTGGAGGTAGTTTTCTATGGTCTAGTGCACTTCCAGGTGATAGAGGATTTGGTAGAGGCACAGGATGTCTCACTTGTGGTCTGTAGGGTCACATTGCTAGATAGTTTCCTCAGAAGGGCACATCTAGATTTAATCAGAGATCGGCAACTTCAGAGCGAATAGTAGGAGATGCAGGTAGATCACACAAGGTGTTTTCAGTGGTAGATAACCGCTAGGCTGAGCACTAGGGTTTGGTTGAAGAGACTTCTGGTAGAGGATGGGCAACATTCTTTAGAAACCGTTCACATCCTACAACATCAGGAGTTGAGCCACGAGGGGTGAGTCTTGGTCTAGGTGCGGGTCCAACGGGATCCTAGTGTCGAGTCTTTTTTCTCTCTAGATGATGTATCCCAAATGTGTGATTATCACCCATTTTTGTTTGCAGGCTCCCAAGAGTAAGCCTAGTCCTAGGGGGAGGATGTAGTACCACTCAAATTTCTTTTGTTTCTGGCAGTTACATAGATGTATTTGGACTTGATGATACCTGTTTGATGACACTTGGATATTATGACACCTTGATGCTTAGTTACGATAATATTTGATGGCACTGTTATATCTAATGTTTTATGCTTATATCATGGTTAGCATATTAGTTTAATTGTTTATTTGAGCTATTATTAATATGAAGATTATGTGTTTATTGAATGTATATTCTATCATGATTTAATATCATTTATTGTGTGTTGATGTATTGGTGAAGGGAAACAAGGTTGCATCACTCGCTTACGAGTGCCCTGCAACGTTACGTTTTTCCCTTTATGATGTGATTGATTGTTTTTCCCTATGCACATATTTGACTATGTGATTTGCTGCAAGCTACAGGTACCAAACATCAACTCCACCTGAATTGTCAGGTTTAAATGTGCCTTAATCCCAACAGAGTTTGTTGTTTCAAAGATGGCATCGGTTCCCCCATATTGAGCCATCATCCTCGTTGAGGATGAGTATCCATGTGTCACACCCCGTCTGTGAGGTCAATTTGAGTTGTGTTGTCAATGTTGTTGTTGTTTTGCTTGCTATTCCACTTGCAATCTGGTTTTTCTTGACAGTACGTTATTTGAGTAATGTGATTGTTGAGTGTCTTTGTTCGAATATTTCATTGAGATAGAAATTATTGAAATTTAAAAGGGACTTTGGAATAATTAAATGAAAGATTTTATATAATTTATGCCTTGATTAAATAGAATTTATTAAAGTCCTTATTCGATTTTAATAAATTAAACTTTATGGTTTAAAATGGAATATTTAAATAAAAATATCAAATTGATGAGATTGTATAAATAACTTATAAGCAAGATTAAATTAATAAACCAAATATTTTAATGGTTTAATCTTTTGTGTGTAAATTTATAAGACATGGTTAAAAGAATTTTAAAATTAAAACAAGTTGTAGAAGTTGTGAATTGTGGGGAAAAATAAATTAAATTAATTACTGGGAGTTAACTGAAGAGGGGCTTTTGGATTATATTATGGGGGAAAAACTAATTTTGCATTCAGTGTGCAGGAGTTTTTGGTTCTCGGAATTGTTTTTTCTGGTTCTGGGAGCTTGAAATTGGGGGTTTTTACAGACTGTGTTGGATTTAGAAGAGGTTGGAGCTGTGAATTTACAAATTGGAGCTGCAAATCAGAGGTAGAGAGCTATTATTCAGCTTCAGCTCAGGCAGTCAATGTTTTAGGTTCCAATGTTATTAAACTTTTCCTCTGCTTAATCTTAAACTAAATTTAGTTTAATTGATAAATGAATTCTTGGTTTTCTCTGTAAGTTCTTGATGCGTAGTTTGTGAATCTTTAATTGATTGTTTTTTAAACAATTTCCTGATAATAATATAATTTGGGCAAAGATACAACCCTTGAATTCGCGGTGGCAATATTCTGCCCCTGTTGAATGTCTTTTCCCTGCGTATTTCGCTCCTCACACTATTTTGCTTGGGTCTCCATTAATTTCCAGTATTCTTCCTTCAATGTAATCTGCTTGGGCGTAGGTTTGTTAGGTGATATTCATGTACTTCTGGCGCCGTGAATGTGACATCAAAATTTATAAAGAAAAATAGGAAGCTTAAGATAGTCGAGGTATGTCAACTTATATTCGACTCATTCCCTCAGAAATATCAGTGGTCTTTCATGTTGTGTTGTAGCTGATACGCCATTTACTTTCTTGTGTTGAAATTTTATTATGGATTCTTGATCTTGGTCTAAACCTATAAATTAACCTTTTTGAATTGCGCCTATGTGAGAGGCGATGGCGTTATCTTATGCGCCTGTATTTTATCCCTGGATCTTTAGAATTTTCTATAGAAGCCGATGGCATAAATTTGGCCTGGGAATTCTCGAGTAAACACCAGAGTGTCGAAGCTTTAACGCCATGCGTGTAGAGTTTCACCCATTGCATGTCATGCGTCATGAGCATTAGGTTTTGTTTTATTCTATTCGATGTCTTTTAAGTCGTGAAGTTTAGTAATTGATAACTTAGAGGAATCGGCCTGATAACGCAGGCCAAGAACAGTAAACTTCAATCGCTGATTGTATTGGAATCGAGATATCAATTCCATGTAATGTACATTGTATTCTAACTTTTGATGAAATTCTTCAGTAATCCCTTGGAGATAGATTTATTAGTTAAAATCCAGTTTGAGGAATAGGGACATGCGTACTTTGGCATAGGCTTGGTTGCAAGCTTAGCGATTTTTCTTCATTCACTGAAATTAATTCAAAAGCATTAGAGCCTGGGAAACGCATACAAATACATATATCTGAGGAAAACGTATAGTAAAGTGCATATATTCACTGCACACTTATACTCATTTCATCCTTTGATTGCTGTCTGGGAATCTTAGTCGGCCGCTGTGAAACTTATAGTGATATTTCCTGTTATCAACCCTTCCATGTGTCGGTCTGGGTCTTTAGTAAGCTGAGATTAGATATGAATATTGGAAGTTTCTCCTAAGTCACCAGTGTAACTCTCTCTGCCTTTTCAGTCTCTTTCATTGCTATAGATCGACTGTGGGATTTGATCATTTGTACCACATGCTTAATGTGCTTTGAACCTTGGATCTAAAGGAAATTTCCTTAACATAAATACTATTAGGGAATTTCAATGTTGGCATGTAGTTGGCATTAACACCGGCGCTTGGAACATTGAAAATTATCTTTATATAAGAATTCCCTCCATCTTGTTGGCTTGTAACACTTTTGACGGTGGCTACATGAAATGGAACCATGATGCCATATATGTTTACTTTAGTTTTGGTCATCGCCTCCCCTCTTTTCTAGCTGGGAAAAGTGGTTTGTTAACTCCCTTTATCTCAAAGATTATACTCTTATTGCATTGCATGAAAACTTCGACCGATGTGATCTTCGAATCACAGTATATCACTACACTGGTTTTTCCTCTCCACCGCATCTCCCTTCATATTGCTAGTTGTTGCCTGTAGGTAACTATGGATAAATGCACATTCACTGCACTACTATTATCTCAAACACCTTCATTCAATTCGATATACTTCAAGTTTTAGCAGTTAGAAATAAATCAATATATATTAATATTGATATCGATTTATATATGTGCATCCCTGTGGTGTGTATAAACCTGATTCTGTCTATGGTATTCTTTCATATTTTATATGTAGCTCTTTTATATATATATATATGTGTGTTTATTTATTCCAAAGATTTTCTTACTTGATAATAATTCACTTATACTTAAAAGGAAGAATTTTACTTGATCATATAAGTCATATGTGATTGATAATTTTATATAAGTATATATATTTATATATATATATACTTACTTATATATGTTAGGTGTATATAAGTTATAATTGGACATATGTATATATATAATTGTTAAAACCGATAAATGGACATTGTTGCATAAATCACAAAATGAACATATAGGAGGAACAAATGAATTAGAATAAAACTTAAATGTGTAAGGGATTAGTGTTTTGTGTAAATGAAAGATTGGTATAATTAGTACAAGGTTATTAATTTGGTTAAGATGAATATTTTGTAACATGATATGGAAGCTTTGTAAACTCACTTCAGATTTTGTTTTCCTATCATTGGTTGAATTGTGTTTGTGAAGCAATGTGATTGGATGATGTTTGAGAATGGATTATGGATTTTCATCATTGTTTACGTTATATTGTAAAGTGACTATTAGGAGTCTTCCAGAGGCTAGGAAGATTTTTTTTCTTGGTGGAATTTATTGGTAACCCTTTTGATATGATTGTTTTGTGATCAGTGAGTGTATGATGGTCATTAACCTTGCACAAAGGTTGCAAATTATGAGAGGGAAGGGAATGCCTCGCCATGTTGTATTGTTAATGAATTCTTGTGATTGTACAAGTGGCTTTGCTCTTTGATTTTATTGGGTTTTTTTGTTGTCAGTAGAGGAGTGGCTCTCAATGGGGGTTGAAACACAAAGTGGTGCTTGGGTAACCCATGTGGGAGTTTCATAATTAAGTGATAACCTAAAATGAGCTAGGGGGTTGGGTGGTAATCACACTAATCAAGATAAGTGAATACCTCACACATGGCTCAAGTGCTTTTTTAGGCTTGAGATGAGTGAGAAGGCTTGGAATGGAAAGATCAACTGCCTGGTCCAACTGGAAGATATGTTGATCTCGCATAGTTTGTATGGGAGTCTGGCGGCCAATAGCAGTAGTTGGGGAAACCCAGGATGGGGGTCTAGTTGCCTAGGAAGGTTACACCAGGGTAACCTGTAGCAAGTTATGCGATGACACTCCCTCCTAGAGAAAACCTAGTATCCTCTTGATTCTTGTCTCTCTTTGATGAGGTGTGCCTCTAGAAGTGATATTTCTGCTATTTGAAGTTGTACTATACTTGTTCATTGATGTCATGTTAGCCCTTGTGTTGTTTAGTGTCTTTTGCCTGATTGTGATGGTGGGACCCTTTGCTATCTCCTAGCATGGGGGGTGGACCTTTGGGTTCCACACGGTTGGGTGGAAAGTGCATTGTACTCCATTGGGTTCCCTCTCCATATTTGTGATTGTGGTGACATCTCCTGGATTGAAGATTTCTACATTGTACTAGCTCATGTGGATTGTTACTCTTGTACTTGTATTGTATCTTAATTTGATGTATCATGAATCATACTTTGATGGACACTCCTCGCTTGTATACAAGGAGATATTGTGGTTCAGATGTATAAGTGTAATGATGTAACTAATGTAGAACTCTATTATGTAATGGACTTGGTAACATATGTGGTTGCATATGTAAATTAAATGGTTTGATTCAATTGATCTCCTTTGAATTCATGTTATGGTTGTATCACATTGATTACTTGATTAAATGAGATGATTAGATGTAATTCCTAATTGATGTTAGCATTTATTTAATGTAACTATTTATAGTTTCTTTCTTGTTAGTTGATGGGAATCATGTAGCGTAGACGCGGACCTTAGAGGACTTAGGTTAGATTTGTGTCAATGTTTCATTTACGATAATGTGCTTAATGCACTTTCGAAAAAACATTGTTCCATTTTTTTTGGTGTTAGAGTGTTGTCCTCTAGGGTCTCATGGCGGGGGCGTTACAATAACTTAGATCTAAAAACCCATTATTTTTAGAAAAAGGAAAACTACAAAATCTATAGAGGGACCAAGTTGTCTAAGATAACTCATGTCATTCTATGACCTACTCCACAACTCACAATGAAATATAGGAAATAGGTTCTCTGGTATCTTATAAATTATAAAACATACCAACTTCACAACTCACAAGAAAATAGTGGCTAATCATCTAGTGCTTTCATGTAACCAAGGACTAAATCCATGAACCCAACATAAGTAATCCTTATAGTAGTCCAAATGGTAGGTGTTTTCTCATGTGTCTAGGAGACCAAAAGAATCCACCCAACATGAATACCCTTTATTGCACATGACCACAAAGTAAAGAAATATATAACCACTACGTAAGAGGACAATCACATATTTTCAAACTAGAGCTCTAGGTCACCACCATGCAAGAAGAAAACACATTAAAAATAAGATACTCAACCATGAGCTTCTATTTCCCATCATAGATCCCGTTGACAATATATATCCTTGATAAGGAAGCCATGAATTTTACACTCAAATCTATAAAAAACCAGACTTCCATTGTAGCACAATAATCTTAAACCCTTTAGGAACCAAAGTTAATTAGGATCTAATACTATTGTTAAAATATATAATAGATAAATGAACAAAATAAACCTAAAGCAATATAAAATAGACTCACTAAAACTAACATACACAACAACACATAATTTACATGGTACACCAAATGGCTACATCCATGAGAAAGCAGGTTTCTCTATATTTTAATTTATCGCAGTGGTACATATCATTGTATTCTTATCAATATCTCTAAGAAATACATAAATAATTCATGCTAAGACTAAATGCCCATTAGCAATTTTTAAGACTCGTCAAAGGGGAAAAAAAATCCAAGAAAACCTCTTTGCATCCAAATATGGAGAAAAAATGTTTGAAAAATTGAAGTGTCCATAAATGAAGGGTTAGACTTCACATCCAAATACACAACACCTAATAGAGAGTTTCTCCACAAAAATCCTAGGTTAGAATTTCAGCCGTTAGTTTTATTGGTTGAAAATTATAAATGTTACACAACCTTGTATGCATTTTATCAATTGCAATGCTAGGTTGATTCCTCCCTGTATTTAGATTCAATTATTTTTTTATCATGTCCTCCTTCCTACAACAAGTGGTCTATATCCCCTAATGGTGAATTTCTCTATATCCAAGCTCTGGACTCAATGATCCTTTTAAATATGGGTTAGGATTTGAGTCCTCAAACTCACTAGCTTAAAATAATGATTGGTATTTTATAGCATGTTTGGATCTAGATAATTGGAATATAGATAATTGAAAGTCATTTAAATTGGTCCAACACACGCGATTGAGCCACAATGTAGGAAGTTTTGGATTCACAGTCCCAACTTTGATATCTAAGTTGGGACTTCAATTAAACAACACATCAGCTATGAAGAAAAAAATATTGTAGATTGGAAAAATATCAAAACTCAACACTTCTACTCCCTTGGACTATCAAGTTGGCTAACTTAATTCATAATTAAGATGTTGCATAATTTTATTTTATTTTTATTTTTTTTAGACTGTAGGAATCGATTGGATATACGTCCCCCTATAAACTATAGTGCACTTGCTAAAAAAAATTCACATGACTAGAGACGCTAGCGTGAGATGCCCTCCAATACCATAGGGATGGTGGGGAGACTAGACCTCATGACCTCTTGCCTGCAATAGGATGCTTTGGCCAATCGAGCTAGGCCCACCGCCCCAAGATGTTGCATAAATTAATTTTTAAACTTTTTATCATTTATATTTTGTTACCTGAAAAAAAAGTATACTCATATTAATATGACACCACTTTTGATGGACCATCAAACCTTAACCTTAAAGAAGGAATATAAAGTTTAACTCATTCATGGGTGCATAAAGGTATTTGAGAAACCATAGAAAGTTTTAGCTATTATTAAATTTATAAAAAAAATTATATATTATTTAAGTGTATAGATGTTTTCCAATATAAATTTTTTTAATAAATCATGACCTACAAACCCATTAATACAAATTAGAAAATTAATACACATATTATAAAATAGTTATTTAATATTTTTCTCCTACTAAAAAAAATTATAAACTATTTATGAAAGAAATTATTACTTTATTTTATTCTATTCCAACATTCAATTGGAATGAGGATTATGAGTCTTCTTCATTGCAAGAAATTCCAAGAATCATCTAGGTTCCAATTCACTCATTGAAGTTTCATTCCGAGAAGAAATTATAGGGATGAAGCTAACATTTGAGCTCTAACTAGTCATGCTTACAAACGTAGGTTTCGTTGGATTTGGTAACTATGAATAAATATTCATCGAGCTCCCTGCGGGCTTTATTTTGTTGAAGTATTGGCTCGCACGTTGCATTAAAGGTCATTCAGACCTTTTGATAAATGCCTCAACCTCTGCCACGTGTCCACTCTGTGCTCCCTGAAGGATCTCTTCCCTTCGCTTTTCAAAATGGCCCCACTGTGTTGCCACGTGTCTGCTCTGCACACAATTGAAAGCTTCTTCCCTTCACTTTTGAGTCAGGCTACGTCTGCATGCCATGTGGCTTCATTCTTAGTTATTTTAGCAGGCCCCATAGTCGATACAAGGATGAAGAAGGCTACACATGTATCCTTGGCGCAAGCTTTCAACAGTGAAGGAAAAAGATGAGCACATGTTGAGTGATGTCGCCACATGTCTACTCAGCGGGTGTTTCCTTTAAACGATGGATGAAGCGAGCCAAAGAACGTGACATCCTGCCATGTGTCATAACTACCCTAGTAGGGTAGTGATGCTTGTCTTCACGACCTTGTCGGGACCACTACCATCATTTTGCAGAGGATGCACCTGAACATGGAGCGACTGAATGCTTTGGCTGGAATCTTTTCTATTGTAATGGCCAGGAGGAATCTTTGAGTTTGCATCATTGCCAAGGATTCTCATATCTTTTCTATTACTACTCACAGAGTTGGTGGGAGCATTCAGCTTTATATACTCCTTTTTGTTTTGAAGGAGGGGTTCCAAATTTTACAGAAAGAACATAGATTAAAAAGACACCAGGCCTTTGTTATTATTTTTTTAATTATTGCAAAAAGACTCGCAGACTGTGCCAATCATTCAACCTTTTTGCTCTTCTTATGATATTTGATTAACTTTACACTGTGCTACTATTGTTGGATGATTCATTTACAAAACTTTGATAAATTGAATGCAAGTTTGTTGTCTTAGATCATGTCATGTGACTCTTCTTGTCAGTAAATATGTATGCAAAGTTATTTTATGTCAATGAATGAATTTTTTATAATTTAATCTTTGGTTTATGCTATTCTGGGACATTACAAATTGTTAATCAGGCCCTTAGATCCATGATTTATCATGCCTATTATCTAAGTCTTGGCGCATTGCCTTAGATTAGACTTTTATTTTACATTTGTTTCCCTTTCCAAACCCCAATTATAGAAGAAGTTGGCTTCTTTAAAAATTTGTAGGTCACTCAGTTTAGCGCAATAAGTCCACCATAAATTGAGTTTCCCATAAAAGGGTTGTTACCTTGCCAACTTTTGGCATCAACAATTTTTTTTTTTTTTAATTTTTTTTTTCTGGCACGCTCGGTGGGACTGAGCTTAAATGAATTTCCACTTAAGGAGGGTTTATGAGCCATCGGCCTATTACTAGGTCCCAAACAGTGAACAATTTTGGTTTGTTAGTACCACCATTAGGGATAGTGGAGCCCATAAATCAATTAGTAACCATTTTGTTTCTGCCACCCATTCTGCTAACTATGTTGCTAGGCGCAAATAGGAATTATGTGGCATGGGACGCCAAAAGTCCCCTCGTAGCACTAGTAGCACCCGTTGTATGGGTTGTTATCCCGGCCTCTTCTTTGAAGGCTATACCCAAGTTTACCGGAGATGGCTCAAGAACACCCACAAAACATCTGCAAGATGTGGTGGACATGTGTCTAGTGCATGGAATCATCGCTCAGAATGTAATGCTAAGGCTCCTCGCAGCTTCTTTTTGAGGCAGGGCACTGGATTGGTACCGAACCTTGCTAGCTAACACTATTCGTACCTGGGATGAGCTCAAAGCCATTCTATGAAATATTTTCAAATGACGAGGATCGCTCTTCGCTATACTATCAGCTATCTACCATAAAATGAGCCCCCATAGAGGCTATGATGGAATTCAATGCTCAATTCCACACAAACTAGCAGAGGATTCGGGTCGCTATATGCTCGCCTCCTGAGTTGGCGTTCATATTCTACCTAAAGTCTATCAACCCCGACATTTCCATGATGATCCAGTCTTTGGGAGGGACCACTCTGCCATGCACTTACAACGTCACTGTTAAGGCGGAAAATAATTTGATAGATGCTAGAAAGTGGCCACCTGATTGCATCATGCCAATATTTCCTGAAATATTGATGCCCTCCCAAGAAGTTGCATCGACTAGTGCACCCACACCTCCCCAATCAATGTACACATATGCAACAATGCCACAACATGTTGCCTCTACATCCGACTCTTCTAAGGATGAAATGAGTGATCTCAAGGAATTGTTGCGGACTATGGAAAATGACATAACTACCCTCAAGCGTAACTAGACCACACCTCTGAAGCCTGCCTACCAAAATTACCAAGGCGGATGGTCTTCATATCAGCATAATTAGTTCTAGGGTAGTCCACACAATAATCCATCAACTCATATAGTCAACCAAATAGTGTCGGTACCTACTTTGTTGATAGGCGCTCCACCAAGCTTGAATAGAGAATTGACTACGGGTCAAAATAATTTACCGGATGACACCAACCCCTAGTGCTTTCCTTGCGGTGGTTCACATATGCCCCAAAAATTTCCCGCACGGAAACCTACAACAAAAGGTGGCAGAGCAGCGCAGCCAAGCTACAACATTAGCCCCCGAAAGCTATGTGTATACCTCTTCGCAAATGGACAATGCGGTGCTCACTGCGCAAATGCAAGGGATGTCACTAGAGCAAGAAGTAGACATTGCTCCTGACCACACCTCTTTTCATGGATGGAAGAAGAAGAAGCAATGTTTTCCAATGATACATCAGCATCTAAAATGTTGCAAGTACAATTTGACTACAACACTCACTCAAAGAGGATATTTACAGGCAAATCGGTTGTTCCGCAACTAGCCAGTCTGTAACCTAAAAGTGCTTCTAACCAAATTCCTAGTACCTCAGTAGTAATGTTGCAATATCAGCCATGGAAGGAAATTATTATAATAAGAGAAAGTAGTAGAAACCTCTAAGTTTTCCACCTTTCAATGTGGTGGAACAATTGAAGAAATCATCCGCTAATGTGTCTCTGTGGGATATTCTAGCCATCCTGGAATAGAAGATGCTACTATAGAAGGCTCTCTAGGAAGAGGTTAGTGCAACGCCGACAGAGCAATCACCCAAACTAAAGGTTGTTGATCAACCATCTCCTACCAAAGTTCTTACAAACAACACAGTGGAAGCCCTTACTGAAGTTAGAGATAAGCCGAAGCCTCAACCCTTCTTAACTCTCATTATAGGGGAGAAATTATTACACAATGCCATGATTGATTTTGGTGCTAGCACCACAATTATGCCTAAACAAATAGATAAAGCTTTAGGACTCAACTATGAACCCTTAAAGAGGGGAGTGATGCAACTTGATGGAAACAGAGTCGAAACCGTAGGTGTCATTAAAGCACTCCCCTTAACTCTATTTGCTTTCCCTAGTATCACAATGTCGTAAGACACTATGATCATAGATGTTCCCCCCATGTTCGGCCTTTGCCTATCCTGAGAGTTTACTTCAAAAGTGGGTGGATATCTTTCCCTGGATTGGTTGCATTTGATCCTTAGAACTAAGCATGGTGCGAAGATGAAGATAGAATCTGAAGCTTTACACTCAAAACATGTAGCCGATGAAGGTATGATAAATTTTGAAGCTGCACATACTTCTATCACAAAGCAAGAAATGTATTGTACAGAGTTATTAGTAGATGAAAAGGTGACCAGAGACCCGAATGATCAAGAAGATGCTCTCTTGAGTGAACATATGGACAGCGACCCTTTCAACAACTATCATGCTATCAAGTTGGGCACCTATGTCATCTACAATGAAGATCAAGTACTCCGAAAGGTCGCCAAAGGATCCAAAGGTGGTCAAGCCTTTGAACTATGGACATTACACTTTGATGGAGCAAGATGCGAGAA
Organism: Sequoia sempervirens; assembly: GCA_007258455.2. Classification (NCBI taxonomy): domain Eukaryota; kingdom Viridiplantae; phylum Streptophyta; class Pinopsida; order Cupressales; family Cupressaceae; genus Sequoia; species Sequoia sempervirens. The sequence goes on from VDFB02000363.1 coordinate 24,384,889, forward strand.
TGGTGCAGGAGTTAGGATATGTTTAATATCCCCGCTGAATGAAAAGATGTTGAGGTATTTCTGCTTCCAGTTTTCTTGCTTGAATAATGAAGTTGAATACAAAAGACTAGTACAAGGTTTAAGCCTTGCGGAATGGATGGGAATCAAGCAACTAATGGTTTTTGGAGATTCTGAACTGGTGGTCAACCAAGTTTGGGGATTTTCCATGGCAAATAATGTCCGCATGAGATCCTATCGGCACCAGGTCTTGGAACTAGTTGAGGGTTTTGAAGCTTTCAACATCCAGACCATTCCATGAGAAAAAAAATAGTGACGCAGATCGCATGGCAACAGTCAAATCCCAGTTTGAACCTACCTCTAACCTCATTCACAACAATCACTTTGTACAAGTGATAGTCCGATCGGCGATTCCTGATAACGATCAAAGCTGGAAAGTGTTTGAAAGTGATGAACACATTGCCTCATTCATCCAACAGTCAAGAAAATTTTCCAATCAACTCCAACCAAAGGTTGCTGAAGCCTATGAGGGATAAATCATTCAACTCAAATCTAACAAGCTTCTGAAGGGATTTGTCACTCTCAAAAACCTTTTTGATTGTCACGATGCAAGAAATGATAAGAGGAAGTTTGTGCTAGACAAAAGTGACTACACAGATCTTCAAGTCGTGGACGGAAGAAAACTCAAAGTTGGGAAGGATGTCCCACATCATGATAAAGAAAGAATCATCAATTTCTACAAGAAGTATGTAGTGGCCTAGTCCTATGATGATCTAAAGGGATACAATCCTGACATCATCCAAGACACAATCAAGCTGGCAGAAGGTGCAAAACCCATCCGACAAAAGCAGAGGCTGGTGAACCCAAAGATTGAAGCGCTAATGGCACAGGAGCTAACAAATCTTACCCAATTGTGGATTGTCTTTTTGATCAAGCATAACACGTGTGTATCCAACCTGGTCCTGATCCGAAAGAAGAATGGAGATATCCTCTTTTGTGTGGACTTCTGAGACCTCAACAGGGCATCCCTGAAAGATCATTATCTATTGCCTTCTATGGAGTCAATCCTGTAAATGGTGGCAGGATCGGAAATGTTTTCCCTGCTCAATGGCTTCTCAGGTTATAATTAGATCCGGGCTAAAGAGGAGGATTAACACAAAACTACGTTCACTGTACAGTGGGGGACATTCGTGTATGCTAGAATGCCTTTTGGCCTATCCAACGTAGGGGCAACCTTCCAACAAGCAATGGATATCACTTTCAACGAATTAATCAATAAGATTATTCTAATTTATTTAGATGATCTTATTGTGTTCTCTAAATATAAGATGATCATTTTGATCACTTAGAAATGGTTTTTTCAAAAATGCCAGGAGTTTGGGGTTTCCCTGAATCCAAAAAAATGTGTATTTGGAGTGCCCAAGGCACATTATTGGGACACGTAGTGTCCAAAGAAGGAGTTTCAATTGATCCCAAGTGGGTGAAATCCATCAAGGAGCTTCCCCTTCCAATGAACAAGAAAGGCATCCAGTCTTTCCTGGGGTAGGTAAAAAAATTTAGAAAATTTACTTCTGACTTCGCAGGAATAATTAGGTCGATCACCCTGATGTTAAAAAAGGATCAAGCATTTAAGTGGACAAAGGAAGCTAGAGAAGCCTTTGAGAAAGTTAAGGATTTTATTTCCTCAGCTCTAGTATTGGTTAATCTAGACTTAGCTAAAGACTTTATAATGTATGTATTCAGTAGCAAGTTAAGTATAGCTATTGTCTTAACTCAAAAAGACAACAAAGGAAAGGGAGAACATCCAGTGGCATTCTACTCCTGAACCCTGAAGGAATATGAGACAAATTATAATTTTGTCGAAAGGAAGGAATTTGCAATAGTTTTAGGGACTTAAGAAGTTCCGCCATCTAATCTCTTACAATAAGGTGACAGTTTGTCGCACATTCTAGTGTGTGCGAATACATCATGGAGGGAGAAATCATAGAAAAAAGAGTTAATTGGATCACCAAGATCCTCAAATATGACATTGAAGTCAAACCCACCAAAACTATCCAAGGAAGAGGACTCTGTGAATACCTGGTGCATGACGAAGAAGTGGACGTTGAAGAGGAGCAACCAAAACTCATTCTGACAAATGAGTCAGAGTTCGGAAGCTGCTAGTTGATGGATAGAGTGAGATTTATGCAAATAGGGAAGTATCCCCCAAGTCTTTCCCCCCAAAATAGGAGGTACTACCGACTACAGAATTGCAGATATACGCTAGTGGAAGGGGTCATTTCCAAAAGGAACTTCAATGGTATCCTCCTGCAATGTGTTACTGCAGAGCAAGCAAAGAGAATTCTCAACACTTTCCACAATAGTGTTGTGGGCAGACACTTCTCTGCTAAAACCACTGCCCTCAAGATCATGTGTGTGGGATACTTTTGACTGACACTTTTCAATGACTCCCACTCCTTGGTGAAGGCTTGCAAGGAATGTCAGTTCTTTGCAAGGAGAAGAAATAATTTTGCAATGCCTCTCAAACCTATAGTGGCGGATGAGCCATTCGCACAATGGGGTATGGACTTCATTGGGATGACCAGTCCTACTTCTAGAACTGGACACAAATGGATCTTAACAACCAAAGATTACTTCACAAGGTGGATGGAAGCCACATCGCTTAAAAATGCAATAGAGGAAGAGATAGTGGATTTCCTCGAAGGACTGGTGACAAGGTTTGGCCCTCCGAAAAATATCATTTTTGACAACGCCAAAGCTTTTCTAGGCACAAAGGTATGTCACTTCGCACTAACAAATGGCATGTTCCTAAAGACAACATCAATTTATTACCCATAGGGTAATGGCCTAGCCGAGTCCTCAAAAGGATTGGTTCGAAGCACCAAAAAGAATGGCATAAAAACCTCTTAGCAGTGCTCTAGGTAGACCGCATAACTCCTAAGCAAGTCCTTAAGACTTTTCCTTATGAGCTAGTGTATGACAAAGAGGCATTGTTGCCTATATCCATGGAGATTCCAGCGCTCCAATTGTTGAAATCCCTCGAGATAGAGCAGAATGATGCCATGGAGGTTCGGCTAGCCAAATTATTGGAAGTACAAGAAAAAAAGGAGAAGTCCCTAATAGCCATACTAACTGCCAACAGGTGATTAAGCAATGGTTTGACAAAAGGGCGTCCAACCAAGGCCTAAAGTGTGGAGACTTAGTTTTGAAATTCAATGAAAGGGTGGCAAAGCCAAGTCAACATAGTAAATTTGATAGCCTTTGGGAAGGCCCCTTTAAAATAATTAAGTGCAAAGAGCATAATGCCTTTGAATTGAAAAATATGGAACAAGAGGCGTTAGGAATTTCGGTCAATGGGATTCATCTTAAATTGTTCCATTAAGTTGCACGTTTTTACTGGTGTAAATATGTTAGTAGTGTTTTTATTTATCTTTCCTTTTGTTTTGTTGGCCGGTCTTTTTAATTTGTTCATGTTTCAAGGAAAAGAAATAACCCATCATTGCAGAGAGCAGGGCAAATCAATTCATAGCAAGGTGAACAGAGAAAATAATACCCACCTGCAAGGATAAATTAAATACATATGCTGAAAAGAACAAAACTCATATTACAAAATACCAAGAGTAAAAGGAGCCAAGGATTTTATAAAGCTATATTTCATTATATATATGTTTTTTTATTTACATGGAAAAATGGCTCAAGGGCCATAATTCAAAAATTGTATGACTACATGTTGCTTCCTTTTCATATATGTTATACGTAGGCCTTTTTTAGGAATATATACAAAAACTAGGAGATGGGTTTTGTATCCTTGAGAGCAAAAAATGGGGAAAGAGGCATTTTCAACCAACATGCATAGCAGCAATAGATGCATAAATTGCAGCGCCCACTATATCTTCATCAGTAGGCGCACCACCAATAGCAGCAGGGCCGATGCAAGAAGTTGGGTACACAAAAAGTTCAAAAAGTGGAAATGTTTTTGTTGTTTTTCAGAATTTGTCACATTTGGACTAAAAATTTGAGGAACTTACAAAATGAATATTAAAAAAAGTCAGTACTATGAAATCTAGAATTTTGAATCTAGTTTCCAAATATGTAAATTATTAAAATACCCAGATTATAGAAATTAAATTTTGATAGGGATCTATAAAAACCATTTTTTAAAAGTCCCTATTTTTTTACCATACCAAGCAAGTGTACGGACAACACTTTTTGACTCAAATAAAATTATTTTGCTAATTCCTTTTGGGAAATGAGAGCTAACAACATGAAGTTTGATGTGGATTTTTTTTTGTAATTTTTGGTTGAATATTTTTTATTAATTTTTATTGGCCTTAATTGATGTTTTTTAAAATCAACGTGTACGGACAACATAATTGGACCTAAACAAAACATTTTTTGACTTTTTTCATTGTGTAGAGAATTTCTGAAGTTTGATGCCATATAATTTTTTTTACAAAAAACTTAACCAATAAAAAGTTATTAAAAAACTTTAAAAACCTGATATTTCAATTTAAAGGACTAGTTTGATTAGAAATTAATTAAAAAATAGCAAACATAATCAATTTTAACAAAATTTATATATTTAGAAAGTAGACATTTTTTTCTCTAATGGGTTTTAATTTTATAGATTCATTCAAAAAAAAAGTCCATCAGCTATGTTGTCAAAGTTGGACATTCTTCTTCAATTTGCCTTAGTTTTTTAGTTGCAGGTCAAAGGCTAAGGTTCGGATTGCCAAACCTTTCCCAAGCCTAAAACCAAGGCTGGATGTGGTGTGGAAATTCAACTTTTAAATAACGCGTACGCGTTATTCAAATGAAACGCGTACGTGTTTCATAACGCATACGCATTACCCATTGACCCGTTGGGAAAACGTAACGTGTACGCATTATGAAATGCATATGCGTTTCTTGAACATAACGCGTACGCGTTTCTAATATAGCCATTTTTCCCTAATTTAAAAAATTCTGGTAAAACACGATTTTCCTGCAACATTCATTTTCTGGTACGGTCCAAAAATGTCATTTTCTGCGTTTTTTATTGCAAATTTGTCTTGTGCAGGGCATATTCTATTCAAATTGTTGGAAGAGACAAAGTGCAGGTTGAATTTTCTGAAGTGGAATCAAGTGCAAGAACTTTTTACAAAAAGATTTGGAAAAAGTGAATTTTTGGATGTACTCATGATGTTTTTGTACTTTCAGAGTTTATAGAAAAAATGATCTTCATAGTACATAGTTTAATTTGAATATTTGAAGGAGGTGGAAATTTGAAAATAAGTTTCTTGAATTATTATTTTTGTGATCAAAGAGGGTTTGGTAACCATGGGTGATAAGCAAAGACAAAAAAAAAAGATGTAGAAAGTTAATGACACCCAAAGAAGTTCAAGCAAATAAAGATAAGGAGGCAAAAAGACAAAGGGAAAGGAGAGAAAGAATCGTCAAATGAAAGATTTGGAAGCATCTAGTTCTAAGAATGTTGAAGAGGAAGCCATGAATGATGAAATGAATGTAGATGATGCAAATGTGGAGATGGTGAATATAGAAGAAAATGTAATTACGGAGACAAACCCAACTGTGCCTTCAACTTCAGGTGTGTCTTCAAATCCACCTCCCAATGATATGGAAAACCCTATTCAAACAATCTATCTAGGTATGTGTTCAAACCCAAGTTTTCATAATATTGATATTGCTTGTTTAGATGAAGCTGGATACACCATTGATGAGATCAATAATATTAGGGTTGAAACAATGCAGAAAGAAGAAAATGATGAAATTATATCTTATGAGAATGTAAATGAGAATGAAATCCCTCATATTGATGAAAATGATAATGAAATCCCTTTTACATTTGAAAATGAAAATGAAACCCCTTGTGTGAATGAAAATGAAACTCCTATGGATGAAGGTGAAAATGCTTTTTTTACAATTGAAACAGATGTGCTAGACAACCTTTGTGGTAAAGTTTCTTCGAGAAAAATTAGAAATTATGGAAATAAAATATATCAAATATTTTTTTATAAAAAGAAATTAGGATTCCAATGTCAACTCATGGTGCAATTGATGAGAATGTTGAAAATGAGAAAAGTGATGAAAAAATTAGGTTTTTTTGTAAAATCAAAAAAGATAGATGATTCAGTAGAACAAGTCATATCTAGTGTTGCTAATGATATTGATGTTATTGGTAAGAAAAGTCGATCAAAAGATAAGAATACGGCTCGTGCAATAACAACTACTCTAGTTGATAAAACAACTTCAAATAAAAGAATGTTAAGTAAGATTAGTAAATGTGTAAAATTAAATCCTAAAACTTTGATAAGCGCTGCTAAAAGAAGAGAAAGTATTCAAAACGCATTTTATTAATCAATGTTGGAGTTTTAGTGGTAGACTCCCAAGATCAAACATGAAATTAACTAATGAAATTAAATATTTAATCCATAAATTTTGGCATGATAATACAAGAGTATCACCTAGCATTAGAGATGTCTTAAAATTAAGGGTGGGTTCCAAAATTCGTGAACCTCATCTAAAGCATCTCTTAGATATGACTCAAACTGAATTATATAAAAAAAATTTAGATGCTTCAATCTTACCATTGAATATTAACATAAGTCAAAGATCATTCAAAAAGTGTAAACCTTGGTATGTTAGAATTAATAAGCAACAAATCTCTTGTTGTTGTAAGACTCATGTACAATTTCGTTATTATTATGATATATTTTGATATATACGATGCACTTTTCATGATAACCAAATTATGCAAGACATTTGTGGCATTAATATGCCACTTGAAAGAATCAAAGATTTTATAGCAGGTTTGTTTTGTGATCCCTCTTTAAATGGAAACTCATTTTTTTTAAAAGCATGCATTTCTAGAGAATGCAATAGATGTGGTAACTTTTCATTATTAGGAGAATGTATGCATGAAAGTAGTTTAGATGAATTTGGACAACAATTAGTGGATGTAAAAAAATTTAAAAATGTTGAGTATTCTTTAAAAGATGGAAAAACTGGAAAACGTGTTGAGCTAATTGTGGAAAAAGTTAGTGTGCATGCTTTTATTAATGAATTTAAAGATAAGTTTGTACCTAAATATGTTCAACACTCTCATAATGCTCATTGGCTTGATAATCAATTTCGTTTATGTAAAAACACATTCCCAATTGGAAGTATATTGTCAGTTGTTGATTTTGCTGAAAATTATACTCTTGCTCCACAAGAAGAAATCAATCACAGAATGCAAGTAGCTATATTTGTTCACATTGTTTATAGACATGCAGAAGATAGTACAGAAGATAATAGAAAATTTTTGAGAGAGTACCATTTTTATGTAAGTGATAATCGATTACATTCATCTGAGTTTGTACAATATTGTTTTGATATATTTTATAAAAATTTAAAAGAGAGAGGAATTCAGATGCTAGAACATCTCATATGGTCAGATAATTGCATAGGTCAATTGAAAAATTCTAGAATGTTTTATTGGTTATGTAGAGTTCATAAGGAAAATAATATCCAACACATATGGATTTTTTTTTAAGCTGGCCATGGTAAGGGAGAACACAATGGAGCAGGTGCATGTGTGAAAAGAGCTCTTGCTAGAGAGCAACTAAAATTTGAGGATGCTGCAAAATTTAGAGATGGATGTGCAATTGCAGATTGGTGCAATACCAAATTATCTACAAGAACAAGTGAGAGCTCAATAATTCAATGCTTCTTTTGGTTAGTTGAAGAAAATGATATTTTTTCTCGACAAGATTGTGAAACAATTAATGGATCTGCAAAATGGCATTCATATAAGAGTTCAAATGAAAACACATGGACAATATGGACAAGGGATTTGGCATATTTTTGTCAATTTTGTATTATAGGTGATTGGGAGGCATGTGAAAATACGGAATGGGTCGAACAATGGCAACAAAGAGCCTTAACGCCTACATCAACAAATGTTCAATGTGGAATGATAATTGAAGATAATCAAGTGTTTGCATCAGATGATTATGATCGTGTTTCAGATCTTGTACAAGAAGGTACATTATTTATTGATTTTAATTTTGTATGTATGTATGTTTATATGTGAATTAAATATAAGTCACTTTTTATTGAATTTTGTATTTATTTTTGTAGGACGTGTATGTTGTTGTTGCACCTGAGGGGAATGAAGAGGAGACAGATTACTGGTTGGCTAGATGTGTTGAGAGAAAACATAAGTTGGCACATCCTAGAGTGGATGATGACAACTTTGAGTATCCAACTGGTTCAATGGTTGTTGTTGGCACTTGGCTTCAAAAATATTTGATGAGAAAGAATGGCTTGCCTGCATTTGAAGATTATGAAAGACACAAGAAGATTATACATTATTCACATTTGATTTTGGCAACCAATATAAAACTATTTAGATATCAAGGGAGGCCTGCTAATAAAGTTTTATGGAAACTTTCAATGGATGATCACGAGACAATCATAGATGTATTAAAAAAGAGAGAGGATGCAGATGGTACAATAGAATAAATAAATATTGGTAATTAAATCTAGTTGTTTATATAGTTAATTGATATATATATTTGTATTTAATCATTTCCTAATTAAAGTTTTATATCATTTTTTGTTTCAGGTCCCCCAAAATTAGATGCTTTACAAACAAGAGAGGAGATGCACATGTATTACAATGGAATTCAAATATAGAGATAGGTAACTATATATAGTTCTAGATACATTTAATTGATAGTATAAATTCATTATCTCAACTCCCCTTAATCCACCCTCCTGCATCCCTTCAAGTCATTCTATCAACTCCCCTTAATCCACCCTCTTTCATCCCCTTAAGCCATCCTCTTAAAGCACCCTTAAGTCATATCCTCTTACATCCCTATAATCCATAATCTTTCATTCCTTAAGTCACTCTCATAATTCCCCTTAAGCCATCCTCTTAGGCCCTGTTAACCATATTGTAAGGTTCATGACATGCATCCCCTTAATCCACTATCTTACATCCCTTTAATCCATTCTATCAACTCCCCTTAATCCACCCTCTTACATCCCCTTAATCCACTCTCTTACATCCCTTTGAGTTATTTTATCAACTCCCCTTAATCCATCCTCTTACATCCCCTTAAGCCATCCTCTTAAAGGACTCTCATAATTCCCCTTAAGCCATCCTCTTAGGGCCTATTAATATCCATATTGTAAAGTTCATGACATGCATCCCCTTAATCCACTATCTTACATCCCTTTAATCCATTCTATCAACTCCCCTTAATCCACTCTCTTACATCCCTTTGATTCATTTATCAACTCCCCTTAATCCACCCTCTTACATCCCCTTAAGCTATCCTATTAAAGGACTCTCATAATTCCCCTTAAGCCATCCTCTTAGGACCTGTTAAGCCATATCCTAGGGTTCATGAGATGCATCCTCTTAAACCATCCTCTTAACTCCCCTTAATCCATTCTCTTAAGACCCCCCTTAAGCTATATATCCTCTTAGGTCCCCTTAATCCATCCTATGGAAAACATCTTTTGAATTTGTAGAGAATTTACTATATACTATTCTTTTCTAGCATGAATTTTTTTCTTAAATGACTCATAAAAATTGTAGTTACTTACATTAATTATTTTTGTAGGTTCTCATCAAGTCGATCTACGAAGTGATTGTTGAACTGAAAAAATTATTTTATCAAGAGACTATGTAAATGTCAGTTTTTGGTCTTCACCTAAAAGTTGATAAGTTTTAATTGTATCTACATGCACATTTATGTTTCATCATATTATATAGTTGTAATAAAAATCTTGATATACATTATATATGTTTGTTCAATGTCACTTTTTAAATATCTTGTTCCAATTGTATAGATTATACATTTCATGTCTTGTATTTACCACATTTTATATAATAAATCAATTTTATAGATTATACATTTTATACATACAAGGAGATGGTTTTTTTGTTTATTGATTCAAATATTTGCTATCTAATTGGAAAATAGTTAAAATTACATTCCCTTAATTTATTATGAATATGATCTAAACTATTTAAGGAATGTTTTAATTTGTCACCTAACCATGTGATAAATTATATATATTAAATTTGATTCTAGATAAGAATTTATATAGTGCATGTAATACTTGAAAATTAGATAAAATATAAATAGTCTAATGTATGAGTGCATATAATCATGAAAATGAACATAACAAGATATCATAATTGAGTGCATATATAATCATCATATTAAATTCAACTGATATAAATAAACACAAATATGATAATAACATGTTCAAAGTAAAACTAGAGATAGTCCATAGAATTTATATGTCAAGTCCAACACATATATTTAAATAAAACTAGAGATCTGTAGTCCATAAAATATAAAACCATCTAACTTTTAGGCTGATCGGTCAAATCAAGTCTCCTCTTTGTTCCATGTTGACTAGATAACCTGCATCATGCTGTAAAAGAGTACAAGAAACTTGAAATTAGATTTAAATTTATTTAGAAAATTTGATATAATTAAACATATTAAACTTGAAAATATAAACTTTTAGATAAAAATAAATTTAATTAAATATCTAGTATTTATCTAGTAAAAATGATTTCTAGTACGCATAAATTACTATATGATCATATGAATCTATAACTGGCATATTTTCTTCAACAGGTAGCATAACTGTCACTTGAGAAGATGCAAATGCCTGATCTACTATATCATGCATATTCATATAAAGCAAACAATATGTGAAAACCTCAAATATATATATATTTAAAAGGTCCGTAAAAATTGTATAGGAGATTTAAAGTAAAGTTTACAACCTCGAATGATATGACCTCATGATCACGCACCTGAGATTTCCCATGCATAAATGCCAATGATGTCTCAGGTGCGCAGCCTGCCATGGGTATCTCATGAAATTCCTACATATAGATGTACAACAGTTCGTATAAATCATTGACACATGTGTATGTAAATTAAATTAGATATAATGATGTCTATTTAATTTAAACTTAACAAAATTTTGAAAGCACGTACCTGAGCTGATGATGTCTCAGGAGCGCTCACCACTGTAACTTGTGGTTGGTCAGTACTAGGTATTGTATGACCTCCCTGCATCTAGATATAATATATCAATTCACACGTGTACAAATTCAAATTAAATTAGATATATATCCACACAAATTATTTAATATATATTGGTTCAAGTACCTGTCCAAAAGGTGAGCCCAGATCTACAGCACTTGACATATGCACACAATGATCATATTGAGTTTCAGGCATCACGTGATCATGTGTCTACACCAAACACTTATTGAATTAATATTATATTATATATATAGTTTGATGTTATTATTTACATGGATTTTTCATATTTCAAACTTCAATTAAATTTAAGTTCAAAATATGAACATACCTGTGTAGGATGATCCTCAGAATATAGTAAATCCAGGTATGACCCCATCCTAGATGCATGTGTGTCGCCTGAAGTGGATGCCTAAGTATCCCTATAGCTTGAGCCTCTATGCTCTCTATTGGCCACTTCATTGGCCACATGTGTAGTCTGCTGAGTGAGATGTCCTGAAAGTGAACTCAATTCTCCTAATGTTGATAACATGGTCTGCTACTAAAATGTAGCGGGAACACTAGGAGAAGGAAGAGGAACAATAGGATCAATTGGAGCACATCGTTGAGGATCGACACGTGCTCCTAGTCTATGTTGGGGCATGCCACGCCCAACTCCCTGAAATGACCTCATATCAAAATAGTTGGGTTTTGTACCCAACTCAAACTCAGCCCATAACGTTCTCAAAAAGTATAAGGGCACCTCACTGTTGCCATGTGGTGGAGTATCAAACACCATCCACCATCTATCCCAAAAATGTGCAGCTATCTGCAGGTGCCTACACCATAAAATTGAAATTCATTTTTTTGTGGGTGGAATGGGTTGGTTTGTATGGGGATTAATAAAATATTGGCACATGGCTTGTTTGGTAATTTTCAGGTCATTGATTTCTTTATATGACAATCCATCTGCATAGAATTGTCTCCTCTCTTCTCTCCATTGATGGAACCTAACTAGGTCTGCATCAATAGATCGAACAGAATCGATAATAGTTTGCATCGTAGATGCAAACCGTGCGAGATGGGGAGGGACTCTAGGCTCATTTTTTATGAGATCTATATTTCCTTGAATGACAATGAGGTTTGCTCAGATATTCTCTCTTAAATGATCTTCATCAAATACAAGAGGGGGTCGGGGGTTAGGCGGTGGAGAATGTGGAGGTGTGCTAGGGTTTTATTCATGTGGTGGATTGGGATGTATGGGATCTATAGGAATTTCTTGATTGGGCATAAAATTCTCTAAATTAAACATCGGATCCATGTGAGTAATGATATGGCAACTGCATGTTAAACAATTAAAAAATATATATCAACAAACTAATTAAATAATGCACACAATTTGAAAGTTATTTAAAAATCACATTGAACATGCACAAATTCAAAATATATTTCATTTCAAGACCATTTGATTTATAACATTATAAAATCCATAACATTAAAAATTCATAGCATGTACACACATTAAATTGAGTCTAGTGTGGGGTTGTTAATATGAAGGGTAGATTTATGAAATTATGGGGTTTTATTAAAATTTATTTAATCTCATTCATTATTTTCAAATAATACTAAAGATAAGAATGAAAAATTAATAGAAGACATTGAAAGGGACACATAGATATATTCACCAAATTTATCCCCTTAAGAAATGTCAAATTCCCCCTTAAGACATCGATTTACGATTTAGGGTATAGGATGGCTTAAGGGGATCTATGTGTAGTAAGGTCCTAGGACAAAATGGTCCATGGCTTAAGGGAATAAAATTTGGTGAAGTTGCCTAAGGCAACCAAATTTCATTTTAAGGTCATACAATTCAAAATGAATAGATGTATTAATCAAGTATGACAAAATTTAATTAAATCCGAGGACATAAATTGATTTATCTAAATTTTCAAATTTCATGTATATAGATACTATTATAGTTTTTTATATTTTATATATCTTTATTTGTGATTAAATATTGTTAAAGGCTACCTCTAGGAATACTCTCCTAGGTCTAGCTAATCCCAAAGTGAAGGAAAAATTATTCATTCTCAACAATCAGAAAAATGCAAGTACAAATATCATGAATCTATAACATGCAAGTACAAATATCTAAAAATGCTAGAGGGTTATCTAGGAAATTTAAGCAACCAAAATATTCCACAACCATCACTTTGTACATCCAAATAGAAGAACAAGGTTTTTTGGGAGCTTCTAGGTCACTAAGAGATCAACTCTACAACTAACATGTAATGAGGGTGAACAATAATCCAATTCTTCTATTTAACCATGGATTTAAAGACTGCAACCAACATAAGAACTTTAAATAGTATTCAAAACAACTAGTACTTTCTCATGTAACTAAGAAGCCAAAAGAAAGAACCCAACATGAAAAAAGAGAGAAATAAGAATATATGCAACTATAAGAAGGAAAGAATATAAATATACTTTATGAATCCTATTTCAAGAATAACTATCCTCTAATTTACCACACAACTCAATGCATTGTTAGATGATTTATGGTTATAATATACTCATAGGGATTCTATAGAATACAACAATGATATCAAAAATCCTAATCCTATTAAAAAAAAGGATAGAATAACTCTATAAGATACATTGCATACATCTTCTACCCCAAGAATCCAATATATAGACATAAGGATTCCTAGGAAATAACAAAATGGCAACACCATAGTCACTAATAATGCATGAAAATACTATGGTAAGTAATTTTTTATGACTCTCACATGTGTTGACCCATCCTAAAATAGATAATAACTCTTACACAATCTCTTTATTTCAACTTCACTATACAAGTTGGCCCTAACTCTCAAGAACTCATCTAAGAGACACAAGATCTCTATAGTGGGACAAAGTAGTTAAGAAGAAATTATAATTTTAACACTAACATTAAAATTTATAATCTCATTCATTGTTTTCAAAGAATACTAAAGATAAGAATGAAAAATTAATAGAATACATTCAAAGGGACACATAGATATATGCTAGTGACCTAATTGCAATGTACAAAATAAACAAAGATGAGCTTGAGTTCTACTCACCAAATTTTGAGAACTTCTTTGATCCCCTTAAAATGTCATATTAGGACCCCTTAAGACATTGATTTACGATTTAGGGTGATAGGATGGCTTAAGGGGATCTATGTCTAGTAAGGTGGACTAGGAAAAAATGTTCCATGCTTAAGGGAATAAAATTTGGTGGAGTTTCCTAAGGCAACCAAATTTAATTTTAAGGTCCTACAACAAAATGAATGCTAAATAAGGGTTTAGGGTTTAGATTTAGAGATTTGATGACATGAAAACATATAGAAGACACATGATGGATTTTGAACCTATTTGGACCTCCAAGCACTCTTGGATGATTTAAAAAGGAAGAGGAGATCTAAACCCTAAACCCTAAACCCTAGACCCAATTTTTTTTCTAATCATATATTTTTTGAAACATTTCTATGACATAGACTCTTCCTTTGAATATTTATATAAATTCTAGACATGCATGGATTTTCAAAAAAAGAACCTAACTGCCACTAAGTGAGGAATCAATTAATCAATTCAATAAATAAATAATCTTAGAAAATAAACATTTGGTTATAGAATTGAAAGGCAACCAGATTTAATTATAAGGTCCTACAACAAAATGAATGCTAAATTAGGGTTTAGGGTTTAGATTTAGAGATTTGATGACATGAAAACATATAGAAGACACATGAATAAATTTTTACAAGTAAATGAGAAACCCTACCACCTAAACTTAGTGCTTTGAATAAAATATGTGACATTCTAGGAATAGCTTCAATATATCAACAATTAGGAATTTTAGATTTCAATTATAAGTAAGTTGTTGAGTTATGATGGATTTTGAACCTATTTGGACCTCTAAGCACTCTTGGACATGATTTAAAAAGGAAGAGGAGATCTATACCCTAAACCCTAAACTACAAGTTTCTCAAAAAAGTAATTTGAATTAAATTCCAAATTGAAATGTTCATGCTACAAGTTAGCTTTGATACACTAGTTTAGAGAAAGTACAACATTTAGTTTTCCTAATCTAGAACAATGCCACTACATATGAGAGTTAAAATAGGAATTAGATTACACACTTGTCCTATAGATCTTATGAATAACATCCTATAAATTAAGGCTTAAATATGATCATAATGCATCCTTACATAATTCACAAAGGATCTCATCCAAATAAGAGAAATGGGTAGAAATCATTCATGTTTCACATTTTAATATTTATTTGATTTAATAACATTTATGTGTCTAGCTCTATCCATATTGCACATAGTCTATCTATAGCCCATTTTAGTTTTATGTAAATTAGGGTAAATAGTCCATTTTAGGTTTATGTAAATTAGGGTAAATAGGGTTTTAGGGTTTATGTCCAAAGATTAACCTATGTAAATTTTGTAAACTAGGGTTTCTAGGGTTTTGAAATTTCTAAGTTTTAAATGTGTTCAATTTAGGTTTAGCTTTTACAGTTTTCAATTTACAATTTAAATTTTTGTTTCATTAACGTTTTTGGTTTTTTTAAATGCAATTAAAAACAATAAAACATTGAATTAAAATACACTAAACAAACAAAAATTAAATACTAATTAAAAAACAAAAAAAAAGATAGAAAGCAAAAAAAAATTAAGAATTCAACTAACCTGGAGGTCGACGAGGTCACTAGTGTCAATGGGAGGAGATGGCAGTCAAAATTTTGTGTTCTCTAAAACGCGTACACGCTCTCCTTTCTCCTTCTCTATCCCAGCTCATAATGGTGGAAAATGAATTACAGTCGTTTATTTAAAAAAAAAAACTTTCTTGAAACGCGTACGTGTTTCAAAACGCGTACGCATCCTAGGTTCGCGTACGCGAGCCTAAACGCATACGTGTTCGGATCTAGGCCCGGGTACCCAAGCCGTAACGCGTACGCATTTATTTGAAAATGTGTATGTGTTTCTTGCGAACCTTTTTTTCCCCGAGATTTCCCCTCTTCGTGTACCCAACTTCTTGCTTTTACCCAGCAGTGACATCAGCAGGAACAACGGCAGCACCGGAGAGAACACTAGGTTCCTGAAGTCTGTATACCCATTCAATGTCGTAAAACGCCACCACGTTATAGATGCAAAAGAGGAAATGGCATGCATGGGTGACCCTCTGACGGTGTTCATTTTATGACTAAAGGAGAAATCTGCTCAGGAATGACATCCATGGGATGGCCGCTTCTTATTCAATGTAGCGCCTGAGGTCACTTGTCATAGGTAGGACTAACCTGTATGCAGTGTTAGCGACAACTTCGCCAAGACCATTCAAATACTTCTTGGGGAAATTTTTTTTTGACCAGCTTCAGTACCAATGGCCTAGGGATGCCAATATCTAGCATGGACATGAAAAAGTGCGAGTAGATGTAGATATTAACTCGATACTTGTCCTCATACTCTAAACAGTCCCGGCCCAGAACCCACTTCATGGTTATTAGAGCTAGGGAGTGTTTGTTCTTTGTCATTCTTTTTAGACTTCTAGTGGAAATCTCACCAAGAAAGGTCATTTGGGACTTGTGCGACACTAGCCTAATGGGGGTGTTCATGGTAATGTCGCACTACAACTATCTGCTAACTACTCCTGAAAGCTGCCTAAAGCCTAGCCTATGAAAATACTTCACCAATTACCAAAGGAAAATGCTAAGTCAATAACCTATTACTAAATATTTCTCAAATGTTAATTGTGATTTTGTTACCGCTTAGATGCCTATTTATAGAAAAAGCGAGGACAAGCGTTGTAATGGGCTTTCCAAAAATGTGATGATAATCAAGTGCCAACTTGAGAACTGTGCCTAAGATTGCTCGAATTTCCTGACCAATTGCACTGCTAAGTACAGTTCAATGCATGCAAAGTTACTGAGAGTTAATTGATTAGCTTAAGATGGTGGCATTCATCGGTGATAAGTTGCACGGTCCTGAAGCTATTGTGTCACTTCTTAGGCATTTCCCAGAACCCAAGGAAAGATTCATATCTTTTTAGGTGTTGATTGTTTGCTTTGGATTAATCATTTCATTTAGGATATTAATTTCCAATGCATATGAATGCTAAGCTAAGAGAAAATCGCTGGCCCAAATTCCAAGGAAATCGTGTTGTATCACACAATTGCCTAATGCAATTATGAATTCTTGTCACTTCAAAATGGTAAGTAATTCATTTTCGCACGAGCCAAAGGGTGGGCAGTACATGCCAAACTAAATACAAAAAACCACTTTCGTCTACCACTTTGAGAAAAGATAGCTAAGTATCGCATGAAAAAATTTAAATGCTTAGGAGTCTTTTCAAATACGCTAAGCTGAGTGAGTGAAGTTTTTTAGTATATCCAGAGCCAAGAAAAAATTTGCAGAGAATTCAAGCCTAGAGAAAGCTTTCATCAAAAGAGACAATGGCAGAGAGTTCACAACAAGAGATACAAGGGGAGGCAACACAACCTTTGCTTAAGGCCATATGGGCATCACATACTATTAATGTCTATGAAAACATTTCATATGCTATGCCTGGTATACCAAACAAGCCAAAATGGGTGAACACGTTAGAGATAGATAGGCCCAAAAATTATAGAAACCAAGCTCAAGTCCAAGAGGATTGGGATAATATTCATGACCTACAACTCACAAAGAACCCCAAGTATTTGAGAGAAGGGACCTGTGAAAGAATGAAGGTGTCTAAGAAATAAATATCAACAGTAGAAAAGATATGGCTCAGCGGACTCCTGCAGTACATGGTCCCATTAGTGCACTATTGCCCAGAGTTGGTTGATGTAGCCATTCAACGTTATAACCCGAGCACCCACATCATTGAGGGCCAAACTTTAACAGTTAATATCAACCCGCAAGCTATCTGGCCTATGCTATATATCCCTGACCCGACCACCAGAAGTGAGAGAATTGAGGCATTCACTCCTAACAAAGGAGAAAACACATGGAGGTAACTAAGGAAGGGCCCTCAATTTTAAATTAAGGAAATCGACAAGCAAGGAGCAATGAGCCAAAACCTGCCAAGTATCCTGGTACCGCACGGTGCGTTTGAGAATGACTTAAAGGAGGCCTTTTCAATGCTAGCATTTTTTTGTGGCCTAGACACAGACTAGGAGGTGCATGCTTTTCAATTAGGGTTGGCTTTCCAATTTTGCAAGCAGCATAATTTCTTCTAGTATGATTTCATAGACTACCTCGTAGAAGAAATGATGGTGTAAATAGAGAATTACCATGAGGAATGGAAGTTCAGGTTCCTCTCTTTTCTTTCCCATGTGTTTTTGCATCAAAACCTTGATTTCTTCAGCAAGCATGTGGGTTTATCTATTTTTGATGAAAAACACAGAAGAAATTTGGTATCTACATGGACACCTCTCCTCTCTGAAACATTTGACTACTATGCATTTTCGGATTTCTTTCTAACTCTGATTTTACAAGATTTTCAAGGAGAAGATGGTATGGTCTGACTCAACATGGATCAAACAGGATATATGCTAGTCTTTACTCTCGCATGTGACTGGTTCTTCAGCGTGGATTTCACAATCATCTAGATATGGGGTTTCACTAACCAACCATTCTAACTCCTGGCCTGTGTCACAAATAGAGTGTTGGCTCTTGAAATGTATTGATAGGCATGCATTATCAATTACAACTTTTTTGGAGGACCTCCCAAGAAAAAGGGATGGCTCCAATTACCCATAAGTTTCAAAACGGTGACCCTGGCAAAGATCCTGACATACCCGCTATTACAAGATAAGTTGGCTCATTTAGGGTTGGTTCTGATATGTGATTAATGGTAGTATAATCCTTTCAATGATCTACCACATGTGCACATAAGGGTTTTTCACGCTGCTCGACCCTACTGGGAAAAGAGGTGCAACCCGCGAGAAGATAAGGATGAATATTTGGTTGAGCTGGTGCATATTCCCACAGAGGATCATAGGGAACCATGGAATAATTTCTACTTCATTGTAGCAGAGGCTTATGAGAATTTCAAGATGGGGAGCACCATGTACAACAGGTTAAACATATGGAGAAATGGACTCAAGAAAAAATTAGAGCCTTCTAGATATATCTCTAGGAAACAAAACAGCTTGAAGCCCCTTATGAAAGCTTGAAAGTTGATGAAGAGTTTGAAAAATGGTGGGATGATGGAAACACAACCTCTGACTCAAGCATTAGAGGGAATGATAGCCCGAGAGATGAATCTGAACAATAAGGAGAAGAAGAAGCGGGGACCCCAACATTTTCCACTCATCAAGCAAAAAGCTCTGCAGGGCGGCCCTCCTACGCAACTTCAAATGTGTGATTCAATGTTTTGAGGGCCTCACAATCACTCACTTGGGCTGCTAAATTAACAAGAGTGTCACATCAGTAGCTGGTAGAGATCACTGAGGTTGGAGAAACCCCGCCCGCAAAGCGACAGCGCACATAAACTATTGTGGGAGAGGGTTCACAAGAACCCACTGCAAGCCAAGTGCTCACAGCTAGCCAAGAGCCCAAAAAGGATGAGGAACCAAGAACGATCCAAGAGCCACTGTTGACCAGTCAATAGGTAACATTCACTCCTGATTTTCTTGCTTCTCAGTCTTTAGTGTCCTCCACTATCTTTGTGGTGCCCCCCACCATGAGTGTTGGCGCTTCTTTTCCAACCTTTGATACAATGATTGAGAGAGGTTTCTCCCGGTCCACATAGGTGAATCTATTTTCCTTTACTCCTCTGCGAACCCTTACACCAGCCGCTACCGCTCAGTCCCTTTTTTCCTCACTTTTTGAAAGCTTACCCGCCGTTGGTACCCATATTACTACTATCGCCGCGGATCTTCCCTTTTTCTCACTGCAAGCAAAATCTACAATGACTACTCGCTCACCACTGTAACCCATGATTCCTCCCTCCGGTTCACCAATGGAACTTTGGAAAATGACAAATCCTTCTGCTGGTTCACAAACTGAGCTTTGGCATGTGCTTCATTTCTCCCCACAAACCCTCACTCTCTAGAAGAAGAAACTTCCCATGCCTATTAAACTTACCTATCCATATGCCCTACCTCCCGGTGCCCCTTTCGCAGGCGAGCTAGTCTCATCGCCAAGCTATTTTATTGTACAAAATGATGCTACAAAGGAGGTGTGCGCCAGTATAATTCAAAATTGAAAAGCCAAGGATGATTGCAAGCTAGCAGAACCGAAGGTGCATACTATCTATGATAAGACTCAACAAATGTTGAATTTTCAACCATGTACTCGACCATGGCAAAGCAACAAGGGGAGATGCATCTAGAAGATCATGAACTGTATGCCATGGGGGTTCACATGAAGGTAGCTCATCCGCAAGATAAATTTGAGCTCATGGAAGAAACACAATGAGTGGTCACCTCCGATTTCATTAAAACTAGCTGCAAGCTGAAGAAGATGGATGAGCAACTAAAAGCCTTGAGAGAGAGAGCCAGTTTCTTGGAAAAAAGGGAGAAATCCCTAGGAGTGAATGTTGTGTACTTGATAGAGAGAACTTCTCACATAGGCGGAGAGGAATAGACTTCTGGAGGAACTTGCAAAGGTTTAATCTATAGACCCCGCTATAATAAATGAGCTACATGCTAAGAATTAGGAAAACCAAAGCTAATTGACTCTAGCGGAGCAGAATCTGCAGCTGAGGATTGAGGAGCTTGATCAGCAATGCATTGAATATGAGCAAGGGATGACACTAAAAGATGAGGCGTTAGATCAGCAGTGGGATGAGTATGAAAAAAATCTACAGGAGAAGGATGCCGAATTTGAGGTTTGCAAGACCCAAATAGAAGAGGAGATCTAGAAGGAAAAGTCTTCCCTTGACAGAGAACTGGAAAACCATAGCTAGGAAAAGGAGATATGGACCAAAGAGTTAGCTCATGTTCAAGAACAATTGGAATCTTCCAACCAGAGGATCACGGAGCTAATGTAGTACGTCAGCGCAAGGGATGCAGAGATCACCCTTCTAAAGGATGTTCCTAGGCTCCTGTTGCCCAGCCAGATCTCATCCCAATGGCACAACAACTGTACACCTCATACTGGGGAAAGGTCAAGTCTTATTGCTTGACATTATAGCCAATACTCTGGTACATGTCTCAGGTGACAGGTTTGAGCCAGGAGGTTCAAAGGGCTATGGGGTAGTTCTGGCAGTTCATCATGGAAAAAGTACCTGAAGCATAGGGACTACTAACCAAATTGTACTCAGTCTCTGATGAAGACCTAGCTGAAGTAGGAATCAACAACCGAAAGGATTTTGCCAAGACGGCAAACAAGTTCGTCCATTTTCGCTCAACCATAAAATGAACCAGGGCATGCATGGCCACTTTGGGCGTGACTCTAGATAATGTGCAAGAAAGCTTCTCTCAGCTAACTACGATGGGCTTGCCTTCCCCATTTCTTGAGGATGGATCTGTGACCACTGCTGAGCAACTTGCAGCGAAAATTGAAGAAAAAAGGCAGGACACTACTGCCTTACAAAGCTTCAACCAGCCTCCCACAACAACAGATATCAAAGGGATTATTGATCTAGTTGCACAGCTACTCTTCCTATGCAAGTCTGGGGTTGGTCTACCAGCAGAGCTATCTTATAAAAAAATGCTTGATCTTAGCGGAGTGCAAGAGAATGTACATGACATATCAAAACCGTCTAAGGCTGACTAGCTACCGCTATAGAACACCCTCTCTAAGCTCTAAAGTCATCACCCAATGGTTAAGACTCTAGTCTACAACCAGAGAAATTTTTGGTTCTCTGTTCCTCAAGCAAAACACCCCTGATAGTCGCCAAAAGTTGTGAATAAATATTCATCGAGCTCCCTGCGGGCTTTATTTTGTTGAAGTATCGGCCTACACATTGCATTAAAGGTCATTCAACCCTTTTGATAAATGTTGTGGCCTCTGCCACGTGTCCACTCTATGCTCCCTAACGGATCTCTTCCCTTTGCTTTTCAAAATGGCCCCACTGTGCTGCCATGTGTCTACTCTACACACAATTGAAAGCCGCTTCCCTTCATTTTTGAGTTGGGCTCTGTCTACATGCCACGTGGCTTCATTTTCACTTATTTCAGCAGGCCCCACAGTCGGTAGAAGGATGAAGTAGGTTACACATGTCTCCTTAGCGCAAGCTTTCAACAGCAAAGGAAAAACATGAGCACAAGTTGCATGATGTCGCCACATGTCTACTCAACGGGTGTTTCTTTTAAAAAATGGATGAAGCGAGCCAAACACCATGACATCCTGTCACGTGTTATTAATTCCCTAGCAGGGTAGTGACGCTTGTCTTCACGACCTTTTTGGGACCACTTCCATCATTTTATAGAGGATGAACCTGAACATGGAGCGACCAGATGCTTTGGTTGGAATCTTTTCTGTTGCAATAGCCGAGAGGAATCTTTGAATTTGCATCATTGTCGAGGATTCTCATATCTTTTATGTTACTATTCGCAGAGGTGGTGAGAGCATTCAGCTATATATACTCCTTTTTTTTTTGAAGGAGGGATTCCAAAATTTTGCAAAAAGAACATAGATTAAAAAGACACCAAGCCTTTGTTATTGTTCTTTTAATTATTGCAAAAAGACTTGTAGACTATGCCAATCATTCGACCTTTATGCTCTTCTTATGATATTTTATTAACTTTAGACTGTGCTGCTATTGTTGGATGATTCATTTACAAAAATTCTATAAATTGAATGCAAGTTTGTTGTCTTAGATCATGTCATGTGACTCTTCTTGTCAGTAAATATGTATGCAAAGTTATTTTATGTCAATGAATGAATTGTTTATACTTTAATCTTTGGTTTATGCTTTTCTGGGACATTGCAAATTTTTAATCAGGCCCTTAGATCCATGATTTATCGTGCCTATTATCTAAGTCTTGACGCATTGTCTCAGATTATACTTTTATTTTACATTTGTTTCCCTTTCCAAACCCCAATTACAAAAGAAGTTAGCTTCTTTAAAAATTCGAAGGTCACTCAGTTTAGTGCAATAGGTCCACCATAAACTAAGTTTCTCATAAAAGGGTTGTTACCTTGCCAACTTTTGGCATCAACATTAATGGTATAGAACTGTTGGATATCATTGTAAGAACACTAGATATCATTGGAAGGTTGTCTAGATCATCCTACATACACAGAAGTCCAATGTGAGTGCATCTTATCACTTGCTCTTCTAGGCGATTTCCCACAAAACATAATATCCACAATATTGAGAGCATGTCTTCCTTTGAATAGTCTCCATGCCTGCATCACACATCACTATTCATAAAGATTAACTCCCATCTCAATAAATTGTTAATCGGGGAATCCATTTTCTTACCCATTCTAACAGTCCCACACTCTGCTTTTCTTTTGAAAGATTTATGTCTGTATTTTTTCTTCCACTTACAATCTCTAGCAACAAAACTCCAAAACTATAAACGTCAGCTTTTACATAAATTTTCCCTCCCATTGCATATTTTGGAGCCATGTAACCACTACATGCGTCAAAACAATCTTTTTTAATTTATATGTTCACGATGTTACACTTTTACTTAGTTAAAATCTAGCTTAGGATTATATGTTCATGTTTACTTGAATTTTTGAGGCATGACTAACAAAGAGAAAAGTTCTTACTAGGTTCCTATAAGTCTTGAATGGATTTGGGTTTCATTGTTAGAGAAAAGTCTTGCTAAACCAAAGTCGACTATCTTAGGATTCAGTTTCTCATCAAGCAAAATGTTTCCTGCTTTGATTTCTCTGTGAATTATTTGAAGCTACAAATCCTCATGAAGGTAAAGAAGGTTGCGATCCAGTCCAATAATGATATTAAACTACTTTTTCCAATCGAGCATTTTGCACTTTATTGGGTCTATGTTTTCATTTTAAGAGAAACATATTAAGTCACAACAAATCCAAGTAATTTTAACACTTACTACTTTGGTAAGAAAGAAATGACTCACCGAAGAGAAAGGTGTCAAGGCTTTTGTTCGGCATATACTCATAGACAAGCATCCTTTTTGTTTCCTCGCTGCAACATCCAAGAAAATTCACATGGTTTATGTATTGAATATTTGCCATGATTTCCACTTCATTCATAAATTATTTTCTTCCCTATGCAGATCTTGTAGAAAAAAATTTCACTGCTATCTCCTTGTCATCTCTAGTTGTTCCCTTAGAATTTTAACAAACCCACATCTTTTTAGAAAAATCTTCAACGAAATATCATTGGTATTCAATTTTATCCAACAGAGTATTCTCTACATCATACCTTATATACTGGGCCAAAGCCTCCCTCTCCAGGCACTAGCTATCCATCCATTAGGATGCACCGTGTGCATCCGATGGCCTACTAGTATTGGTCTATCTATGCACTACTTGTAGCTACCATCATCTGTACATTGTACACCATCTATTGGTACATAGCATTTATTTATCTCTAGCTAACCAAAAATAAATGTGCCAGGTGAAGATGTGATTATCTCTGGGAAAATTAATGTTTCTTCCTATAGTATAGGGGAGAGGGGCCCAAATTAGGGCAAGTCAAATTTGGAGGTCCACGTGGCAGTCCATGTGGACCAAAAAAATTTAAAAAATTTCCTGCCACGTCACCATGCTACTTGTGCATCAAGCCTACTATTTAAAAAAAAACATCTAGCACCCCACCACCTGTCAAGCACCATTTACTCTGACATGTCCAAAATGGACTGATTTTTCCCTCCCCCCGAAATTGGAGCCCATCTGCCTCCTTAATCTTCAAACACATCTACTTATAATGGATTGGAGGGACACATGTTCACAACAGCCTCATCACCCTAAACGAATAGTTTAGAGCATTAATTGCTCATTGCCTCTTGTTACCTCCACTGACCAACTTTCCTTATGCGTCCCTTCACATTTACTCGGATTGTTAGGCACATAAATCAGAGATCAAGGCTCATTCAATGCTCCACATTCTCACATATCCCACTCACTCTCATTCCTTTTTTTTTCAAACATTCTCAAGTGTTCGTTTAGTTTCCCACCGATACTGGTTCGGCTCCCCACACTTCATTGCTCGGATCTTCGCACTTCTTTGTTCGGATCTACACTCTCGAGAGCTCCCTTTCTCTTTCAAGTGAGGTTTCTAACCTCACTAAGCCTATACCAATGTCTATGAATATGACAGTATTCTGCCATGCACTTAGTTTCTTCAAATAATTTCTTTGCGAAAATTTTTCTTTGAACAATATTCATAAAATGAAATGTGGGGAGGGTTTCATTGGT
This sequence comes from Sequoia sempervirens, assembly GCA_007258455.2. NCBI lineage: Eukaryota > Viridiplantae > Streptophyta > Pinopsida > Cupressales > Cupressaceae > Sequoia > Sequoia sempervirens. The sequence continues at coordinate 24,410,242 of VDFB02000363.1, forward strand.
TTTATTTTGTCTATACTTGTCCATGCACTCCTAATATTCTAGTATTCATTGCATGATGTTTACTCTGCATTGTGCGGGTTATATTTGCTTCCTTATACGAAATATGAAATGGGTTTGACTAGTTTAAATGATTTTTCATTACTATTAGACTTGTTTGATGAAATATGGAAAGGGATTGACTGGTTTTGTATTCGTGTGTTTGTCATTCCATAAACTTTAACACTGCAATTTCTTTTTCTACATTTCTTTGTCATTTCAAAATATGGAAATGGTTACACTATTATTAGTATTCATAGGGTTATAATGTTTATCATTTCGAGGGTTTCTGCCTTGCACTTGCATTCGTGTGTTCCTCATTGCACAGACTTTAAATCTGCAATTTTCTTAAAATAATCTCATGTCATTCCGAAATATGAAAATGGCAGCACTAGTTGTCATTTTGAACATATTCTTCCATGCTTTTTTTAATTTCATTATTACTACCAAACATGGAAAGCGTTTGACTAGTTCACAATTATAGGGTTTTCTTCCATGCAATTATATATATGTGTGTGTGTGTGTGTGTGTTATTATATATATAAAGTATATATATATATATATATGTAAATATATGTAAATATATATATATATATGTAAATATATATATATATATATATATGTAATTTTATATATATATATGTAATTATATATATGCATATGTAATTATATATATATATATACATGAATACATATACATATACATATATATGCAATTATATGTATATATATATGTATATGTATTATATACATATATATACACGAATACATGTATATATATATGTATATATATATATGTGTGTGTGTATAATGAATTCTTGTATATATATATATATATATATATATATATATATGTAATTGTTTATGTATATATATGTCATTGTTACTACAAAATATAAATATGGTATCATTGGTTTTCATTTCAAAGATATTCTTCCATGCAATTGTATTATTATGTTCTTCCATGCACAACACTTTTGTTTGCGAAATTCTTTTTTTAATTTCATTGTTACTACCAAACATGAAAGGGTTTGACTGGTTCACAATTACAGGGTTTTCAGCCATGCACTTGTATTCGTGTGTTAGACAATGCACAAACTTTCACTATGCAATTTTCCTTTGATATTTTTTTGTTATTCCAAAATATGAAAATGAGTTAGCTTGTTTTCATTTCAAAGATATTCTTCCATGCAATTATATATATATATATATATATATATATATATTCTTATATGTAATTGTTTATGTATATATGTGATTGTTACTACAAAATATGAATATGGTATCCCTAGTTTTCATTTCTAAGATGTTCTGCCATGCAATTGTATTATTAAGTTCTTCCATGCACAATAGTTATGTCTGTGAAATGATTTTTTTATTTCATTGTTACTACCAAACATGGAAATGAAAACAACTTAACCCATTATCATATCTGGGTATAACAAAAAAATATTAAAGGAAAATTGCAAAGTTAAAGTTTGTGCATAATAAAAATAGTAAAGGCAACAACAAATTACATATATATATGTGTGTGTGTGTGTGTGTGTGGATATATATATGTATGCATATGTGTACATATATATATATATATATATATATATATATATATATATATATATATATATATATATATATATATATATATATATATGTATATGTATATGTATATGTATATGTATATGTATGTATATATATATGTCCCACTTTCCCAACAACCCACTTTCCCAGCAGCACAACACTCATGAAGAATCAATCCTTCACATGTGTCCAACTAGTCAAATTACAACACACAACTATAGTTTCCTTCTCCTCTTTTGCCACATGCATCGAAACAAGTTTTCAAATTTGAAAAAGGAGGACACAAATTATTTAAGACTCCATACCAAACCAACATTGAACATATAAAGATATTTACAAATTCAAAAATGAATTTCTCAATCTTTTCCAATTTCCATTTACCACATCTCACTTCCATATTCATATCTACATGGAACTGTAAGCATTGAACTCCCCAAACAAAAAAGTGAAGTTGTTCTTTTAGATGGAGAGTTTAACGAAAGGAAGGAATGATGCATAAACAAGGGATATGTACTGCCTACTTATATGCGGGGTGATCCATGAGCATAAGCAGCAGTAGAATTACACTCTCCATCAGAAAAGAATAACTTCACTTTTTTATTAATTATTTATGCCTTTGAATGTTAATCTGTTCTATGCTATGCAAAGTGGGATAGGGGGTGGGTTCGATTGGATTTGGCGGTGGGACAATATTGGCTCTTAGTTGTTCTCATTGCATTGTATCTATGAAAATATTGGTGGTTATGTAATGCAAGTGGTGATATTTAAGGGGATTGTGGGTTATACAAATTTTATATTTTGGCTGCATGTTTTAATGTTATGGGCCATTAACAAGCAATTTGTGTTTATATATGTATGCTTATATGGGTATGGGTAAGTGCAGAAAGATGGGGGGCCAAAAAGGGGCCTTAAGTGGCCACTTTTTTTTCTGAAATCAGGAGATACTGACCTTGGATGTGAAATTGAGGATAGTTACACTCAAAATTTTGAGATGCAACAAAAACAAGGATCGTAGTGCTCCGAGTCTACTTTCTAAACTACTAATTTATTTTGAAAATGGTTGATATTAAGGGGTTCAAAAGAGGGACGTACAAAAATTGGTGTTATTTTTGTCAGAAAAACATAACATAGCAACTTTTGTACGTCCCTAGCACGCTGAACCTTTTTTTAGTATTTTTAAAATCACTTAAGTGAGAAATTATCTAACAGTATGTAGTTGATGCATGATTTATCTGATAATTTTTTAATGAATATTTGATTTTTTTAATTTTCTAAGTGGACACTTCCTGAAAAACAAACTTTTGGTCGTGCTACCCCTACAAATTTTGGAAACTAATTGATTTTTTATTTTTTTTTAATTTGTAGAATGGAGTCTAGTTTCTAAAAATGTAATATTTGAAATTTCGATGAACGGTTAATTTATAACAAAAAAAACACCAAACATTGTTTTTTTTCCAAACAAGAGACACACAAACAAAAGAAATTATAGATGAAAGGATTAACATTATCAAAAAGTGAAAAAAATTGCATCGTTGGATAGCTAAGAGAGAACCTAACATTACCCAAGTGTTTGATTTGTTTAACATTAAAACACGTGCAATCCTTACAGTGAGCACGAACCCGATTATGTGAAATATTGTAGAATATGCAAAAAGATGTCTTTGGTTGTTGGGAAGGCCCTCCAAGCCTTTGGGTTGGTATTCCAAGGAAAATACCAAGCCTAAGGCTTGGGGATTCCCAAAGAAAGATATAACACGAGTGCATTATAACGTGCGTGTGTTATATCTTAGTTTTGACATAGCTTTTTGTGTTTGTACGAGACATGTATAGCAAGACATATAACGTGAGCAAGTTATAACGCATTCACGTTATATCTTAGTTTTTACATAGTTTTGACATAGTTTTTTGCGTTTGTGTGGGACATGTATAGCAAGACATAACGCGAGCACAGTATAATGCACTCACGTTATGTTTTGCTTTATGTTAAATGCTACTCTATTGAATGTATGTTTATATATTTGTATGTTTTTATGTACATGTATGCTTGTATGCCATGTATGTATGTATGTATCCATGCTTGTATGTATGTATGTATGCATGTATGTATGTATCGATGCATGAATGTAAGATTGTATCAACATATGTACATGTATCCTTGTATGTATGT